>VWZG01003246.1:85902-165801 GCA_013396735.1 Grallaria varia | reverse complement strand
CTGGCCTTCGGGCCGGCGCGGGAGTGGCCCCGGCGCCCGCCCTGCGCTGCGGCCTCGCCGGCGCCCCCGGAGAGGAGCCCCCACAGCGGCGCTTCTTACTGCTGGACACTGCCGAGGCCACCTCTGAACCAGGTGCTCCAGCGACACATCTACGTGTCTTTTAAAAGCCTCCGGGAAGGGTGACTGCACCACTTCCCTGGGCAGCCTGTTCTCATGCTTGACAGCCCTAAGAAATTTTTACTGATGCTCAGCTGAGGAGGCTGAAGAGGGAAGGAAGGAGGAGAGATAAGAACTGAGTAATTAGGATGCTTTAGGTGCAGTTAGGCTTATCACAATACATCAAGGTCTTAAGTACAGGGGATTGATCTTTCTAAACACAGAAGTATTCAGATACAACAAACAATACATACTTTTAAAATTCTTATCCCCATTTCTTGCTCCTGGATAATCTCAATAGCTTTATTTTCATCATGTTCTTTTGTTCAAAATTATTTTCCGTCAATACCCGTAGTGGTAAACTGCTAAGCTAATGTACTTATTTTTTTTTATTTGGAAAAATGTACCTTCCTAACTACAGAAAACTGTTAAAACATCGGAACTTTCATTCTAGACTTCAAATGATAAAAATGTATTAGTCTGAATAATTTAGAGACTCTTTTCATTCTGACAGCAACACTTATTCCTCAGTGAAACCCAGGGGGAAAAATAACAAAGCATTCGCCTGTCTTCTGTTACAGTGACATATCAGCAGCTACACATTATCTTTTTCTGTGCATCTTCTGTGCATGTAATTGATGCAGATGTTTTGCACAGTGGACAGGCATTATGTAGATCAGAAGGGCCATTTTTCATATAGTCTTTTCCACAGAGACTGAAATAAAGTATTCACAGACATCAGTGCTTTTACCTGCAAACCTGTGGTCTGTATACAGAGAGCTGAATCTAAAACACAAGATTAGGCAAAGGCAACATTAATATTGGTCTAAAATAGGAATTGTCTCTGCTTTTTCTGAGAGTACCAATCCTGCTTGCAATTGTAGTCTTACTGAGAGTCACCTAAAAATCCTGAGGCCTTTTGCCATTAGACAGCCACCTGGAGGAATGCTTTTCACTTGGTTATTTTGTACTTAAACTGCATGAGTAGAAAAACAGCAGTATAAATTTAGTCTTAGATGCAAAAGTCCTTTGTTTTTTGTTTTTTTTTTTTTCAATTTGAAGCTAGTAGTAGTTAAAAAGAATGTGTCTTAAACTTACAAACTTACTGTGTACAACTCTCAGAATACCAACCAAGGTACACCTTATTACAGTTTTTATGTTTGTTTTTAAAATAAGTTGAAGCATGCCAATATTTTCAAGGTGAAAAAAAGCTGGTGTCTCCCCCACCATTAACAGAGTGTCTCTAAGGACTTTTCATCTGAAAGCAGCAAACCTTGAGCACAATTAACTGCAGAATCACAGAGATGTGGGCTCCTGTTTTTTTGAAGAACACTTCTCAAAAATAATATGTAGAACTTGTATTAACTTTCTGCAGTGAGTATTCCCAGTGATTATATAGAGTCATAGAATAATTAAGATTGGAAAAGACCTCCAAGATCATCCAGTCCAGATTTTGACTGATCTCCACCCTGTTAACTAGACCATAGGACTAAGTGCCACTTGAAGTTGTTTCTTGAACACCACCACCTTCCTGGCAGCCCATTCCAATGCCTAAGCACTCTTTCAGTGAAGAAATTCTTCATGATGTCCAACCAGCATAATCTAACATTATTTTTTCATAAATGAACAATATGTGTGTGCACAGGTACTTGTGCACATGTGCAAATGCTTATGTCCAATTAAAAAAAAAAATCCTATTTTGATATCCAAACATGGGGTGATTAATACTCTGTGTAATCTCAATCGAACCAACGGTGAAATAAAGCTTCAATTTGAAATAAGCTGTTTGTATTTCATTAAGGAAGCTGATTCTACTAGTTGCACATAAATTCTTTTGATCTCCATTTCTGAAGATGTCTTTTGATCTCAAGAAGAGTTAAAATAGATCTTTGTGGCAAAAGTTCATACAAAATAATTAGCTGGTTTTATTAATAATTAAACATAAAAGCAGTGCAGGTGTTTAATCACATCAGAGGTTATAAATTCTTAGTATTTAACCAATTCACATGCTGAGCAATTTCAGGCAACTGAGTGGTCAGCCGAGAACAAACTACAAAAACACAGGTTTCAATCAGCTGTTAAAAGTAAATGGATTACATTACTGACAGACATGCACTCCCTGCTCTTACTGGATGCTTACAGTATCAACAAGAATTTGAGCATGAGAGAATATTTTTTCATTTGGAGATCTACAATCTGTCAGAATTTATAGGACATCTTTATATTTTAATGCATGTCTACTTACCTGAGAGCTGGAAGTGTCTGAAAACATATATAAAATACACTCTCAGCTAGTGTAGTTGCAGTTTTGTTTAGTTGATGTGGTGCAAGAGATACAGTGTCTTGAGAAGAGCACATGAAAATCATGAAGCAGGAGCATCAGTGTCTTTTCCTTTAAGCCTTTTTTCATGTGTTACAGGGCTATATTTAAGAGTAAAAAATTTTGGCATCCTGATTCTTCATTGCTCAGCATCATGCTCTTTTCAAAACACATTGTAATGTGTTCATGATGGCTCTATTTTGTATGTAATTCTGATTACACCAATATGGCTCAAGCAGTCCCTTTGAGCATTATCTGCAATTATAAACAAATCTTCTGATTTAGGATGGTCAGGGAGTTATGCAATGAATTCTTTGCTTCTGTTCAGAAACAAAGCATTACCATCAGGAAAAAAGGATCACATTTCAGCATCTGATGCAATGAAAACCATGTTCTATGAAAGCAATATAAAAAGTTAGATATAATATAAGGAGAACTGGGAAAAAAAATAACCCCCCAAAAACACTTGATGTGTGTTAAGAGGCCGCATACATCAGTTACGAACAGATATTTTACAGTGCTTTTTTTAGATGTCATCACTTACATAAAATTAATAATAACAGATTCCATTCCTTTCTATACAGTATACACTAAAGAAAGATAAAACCTTTCCCTCAAAGAATTTCACCATCTGGAAATCAATACTAAAAGATTCCCACACCACCAGGTGTTAGCAAGTAATCAGAATGATGTTTAGAATTAATGTGACAATATAGCAGATAATTTTCTGTGTCTACGTTTCATCATTTATCTGAGAGTAACAAAACAGTGTTGTGAGATGTTTACCTGTAGAGGTCAACAGACATTTGAGAAGAAAGAAAAATTAGAGAAAGAGTTTCCATTTAATGTAGTACTTTTTATCATTGTTCCACAAGATTTTCTTCATGAAGTTTATAACAAAGCAGAGAGATGAACTGGCAATTGCTATCAAGTAGCTATCTTAAGATGTAGAAAATTCAGGTTACATTTCTATACAAAGAACTTTAATCAAAGAACATCTCAGCAGCCCTCCCTAACTGTTTCATAATATAAAAAATAGAGTGCATTGAAATATCCACATTATTCTGGTTTAATCCTGAGACATTTTGACTGGCATTCCTCTGTGCAAGCACTGGGTGTCAGCTGAGTCATGGGTTACAATGTCTATTTCTTTCTATTGACTCAGCTGGGTCAGGCATAAGTTTTGATAAAATGAGTTTCATTTTTTGGGACATACTCTCTCACCTTCACACACTAAAAATGCCAGATGTCCACTTTAGGCACAGTGGTTGTGCTAGTCTAGCTCTTCATTGGTCTAACCAGTTGAGAGTTTGAAGGACACAGAGTAAATTCTTTTCCTGGGGGAAGTTTATACCTTGTTTCCCACAGGAGCATCGCACCCAGCAATCATAGTGGTGTTCTGGAAGGGGTTTGTCTCAATTCCTTTTGCCAAAAATGCTCAGCTTTGGATGGAATTAAATAGTCTTTATGCTACAGGGAACTTCAGTATGGTAAAAGAGCAATTACCTGGCAGGAAGATGAGGGCTCCAGTTTTGATTCCCTGCTCCAGACAGCAAGTATTTTTCTTCAATTTAGCAAATTTGCCCTATTTTCAGATAAGAAACTTTGCCTTTATGTGAGAGGTGATATATGATATCACATACTGTGTAGATTTGGTACTTCAAGAAATGGTTTAGTGTTGAAGTTGGCAGTGTTGAGCTAATGGTTGCACTCAAGGGTCTTAGAGATCTTTTCCAATCTTTGATGGAAGAGCTGTAAGAGCAATGTTGATCTTGATGATAGCCCTACTTGAAACGGGACAAAGGACTGATTAGACACCCTCCAGAAGTCCCTTAAAACAAAACAAAACAAAATGAAACTAAACCAAACCAAACCAGACCAAACAAAGAGTGTTCTGCTCTGACCTTCTCCCCAACTTCCTGAAGACAGACTGCACCCTGGTGAATTTGGCTGCAAGGTGATAAGAGGTGGCCTTGAACACTGACTCAGAAGCAAGGGGAGTATGAGTGCCACAATGTGGGTGAGCCCTTTGACCACTGAGCTATTGGGCAGAAGCTGGTTAGAGTAGTTACTATCTGTATTTTTTAAAAATTTTACTATCCCAGACCTAAAATGAGGAGAGATTTTGTAGGTTGTGACCTATATGTGGACATACATGACCTTATCTACACTGGGGAAAATTCCATGTGGTCTGGCCATCTTATACATGAGTAAGAGTTTTGACTCACTCAAGGATCTCCTCACTTGGCACCTGCCTTTGTCATTTTTATTCTTCCCAGGATCTACAGCAGTAGTGCTGAGAAGTCTCCTACTAAAAAATATCCACAGATACTGCATAGTGACATGGAAGTTGTTTTATGGACCTGTGCTATATTGTGGCACTATGCAGATCATGCACTGGCATGGCAGGCTGGCTGCACACGTAACTAATGCTTAAGAAGTCTATTCTTACAGACTACATAGTCTAGTTTAATCTCCAAAGTTATGCTAATGTCTCCCCTGAAAATGACTACTGTACTGCTCTCATAGGCGAGGAGAGGGAGGCCATCTGCTCAGCTGTGTAAATTATCACCCTCTCATTCACTTAAAAGGAGTTTTTTCAGTTTGCTCTAATATGTCCTACTGAGTTTAACAAGCTTAAACCATTAATTCATTCATTTTTCCTGGTGTGAAATGTAGGCTTCAGGTTAAATTACTAAAAATGTAGATTCTTGAAGCCCAGAATTCTTTGTATCTAGCAAGTAAAGAGGTAAAGAAGATTGGAGAAAGAAAAACTACTCTTCAAAAAAACTTAAATATTTTAGACTAGTAACATGAATTTCTACTGCAATATGCAGCATAAATGGAATAGGTCATATATAGAGGTATACATATATAAATACATATATACATATGTACAAATATACATAAATACATATATACAGACAACGCAGAAAGAACCGTGCCTCGCCAACACCGCCTATGGAGACTTTCTGCTGTGCCTTTTGCAACCGGACTTGCCTATCTCGCATCGGCCTCTTTAGCCATCAGCGTGCTTGCAGCAAGCGTGGGTAGAGCCCTGCCCAAATCTTTGTTCACGAAGCCTAGCCATGATGATGATGATGATGATATACAGCCATTTAGACAGATGGATAGATAGACACATAGCTATATACAAAGTGACAAAGTGAGCAGGTTGTGTCAAAGAGGCAGAAAAAGTAATTTTTTTGTTATCTGGTTAATATATTTCCACTATAACAACTGACTTCCAAAGATAAAACTCTGTTTCCTCTACATACAACTTTCCTTCCCTCAGAAAAATCCCATCACCTCTCCTAAGTCAGTGGTTACTCAGCTTTGCAGCTGAAGGGTTGAAGATAATTTTAACAGATCAAACAATCTTCAATCAATACTCTATCTGCTTGAAAACTCAACCTATGCTTCCTGTGACTCCTGGAGCCCATCGGGGAAGGGCAGTGGACCTGACATAAATTGTTTCTTCCAGCCGCTGGGCTGCTGCTGCCAAGAAGAAGAGCATCTGCTTACAGCAGGAGAGAGTCACATTACCCTGATTCCCATGCCTAAAATAAAAAGGTGGTGATATAAGGATGTGAACAGCAGTAGATACAAATGAAGATGCCATTTAAAAGTTGCATGATGTGTCTGAAATGATACAACTTAAAATTCAAATCAATCCATACAAGTTATGTCCTGATGGAGCTGTCCAGAAATCTGAAGGTCCATTTGTGGGCCTCAGGTCGCAGATCAGAACCACAAAGTCTTGGCTGTGCATATTTTAAGAGGAGAAAATTGCATGTGCCCGTAAGTTTCCACAAATATCCATTTCATAGGAGGATTTAAGATGCAATCACCCATCTGCTAAAATATGTGCTGGTTTTTATCATGGTTTTGCTGAATAAGTAGAAAACATCAGAGGAAAATAATTTTTAAAAAAACCGCAAATAACAGCAACAACAAAACACCCCCCCCCCCACCACCAAAAAACAAACAACAAAAAACAAAAAAACCAAAACCAAAAAAAAAAAAAAAAACAAACCAGGATTGCCAACCCTGTAATTATTAAGGAAACAAATAATTAGAAGGAATTGGCTGCAATGAAAGTGAGCCTAAATTTTATTATGTATGCAATTTTGGAAGTAGATGTAGTTGTCATGACTTACAACAACATCTTGTTAGAGGGAAGGACACTTCATTCAAATCCATGATAACTACTGTTTAAGTATAGTTCATAAAATTATAACTTCTAACTTAATTCAATTTAGTTTAGTTCTAACTAAATTCTAGATTTTTGCTGAATAATTCCCTATTTGATCTTTCAGTTATGTAAAATAAATGCACAGTTATTCATTTGAACTGTAACATTCATTTTCTCTCTACTATAAGTTCAATTGACTGTATGCCTTGATGTCTGAAGGATTTAGGAAACAATGAAAGAAAAACAGCAAGTCAGCAAAGTGAAATTCTTGTGTAGGTTACTTGGATAATTCATAGCCAAGAATAAAGAAATTTGAGTTCTATGGAGTACATATGATACTTGATATATGTGCAATATATATATATAATTTCTTTAAGGTCTGTAAGAAAGTTAAGTTGATATTTATTCAGAAGTTCTGGTCAGCACTGATCTGTGAGAGCCAAAGGACCAAGAAATGTGTTTATGGAGATGTTCCTCTTGTATTCCCACGCACCTTGCATTTGGACGGCAGTTGTTTTCCAAGAGCTTTTATAATTTTCATTCGTTCTTCAACTCTACTATTTTATTTATGCTTTATTGCCATATCCTACGAACAGATATGTGCATGATTATGTTGAGAACCATGCACATATGAACATATTTCTCTCAAGAGAAAATGTGATTGTCAATAAATATGTAATGTGGCACAGTTGTGATTGAGCTACACAGTTTTAAGATGCATAATTTGATCATTTTGAAACCAGATTTCTTCAAACATGCCAAAAGCAGGTATATGTCAAGCTAAAAGTTACATGAATTGGAGTGTAAAAGGGCAACCTAAACATTTTTCAAATTATTCAGAAGTCTGCTCATATTCTACAACTCAGAACTAGCCAGACTGGATTTTTACTACACCTTGATAATAATTCATAGTTGGGCAGTGAATAAACATGAACAATATTAGCATAACTGATCATGTTCTTAAACCTCTAAAAGTCATAATAGAAATTAAATACCTTCTCAACCATAATTATGGCCGTTGCAAGTGAGGTGCTATAAGAAGTAGAAAAAAATGTTTTCCTCTTTGTTTCCTCATTTGAAATGTTCATTTAAGTAGCTCTCAGAACACTATTGCTTGCTATTAAGTGTCTTCAAGGAATAGTACTTTAAATACTTCAGACTGCTCAGAGTTTTTGAAGTACTGTCAAAATTCAATGAAACCTATGTTGCCACTGGTGTTTCTTCATATGCTAAGATACCCTCTGTTCCTCGTAAGTAATTACTTCTACGCTTGTTTTCTGGTCTAAAAATTGTTCTGCCAATATTCATGAAGAAGAACTTGTCCTTGCTACTTATATTTTATTTGTGGAAAACAGATCAGATAGACTGTCTGAATGCTCTGGGAGTTTAGTTCAGTTTAAAGTCAATACTGAGCCAAAGAGATGATCCCAATGTCCCACAGATCATTCCTTAGAATGTCAATCAATACATTTCACCTGGGTCTCTCTATCTACTAAATCAAGTAGCAAGTAACACCAAGGAGGGAAGCACACGTCAGTTTAAAACATAATGAATGCCACAGTAGGTGAGACCAAGTTTTGCCTCTTACACAGTGCAGTGGGAAAGACTGTTAGAATACTATTTAGAGTCATTTTCTGGCATGCATTTTCTCCTTTGTGTGCTGTTTCAACTTGTAGACACTGTTGAGCTCTTCATTACTGCCATAAATGATCATCCTTCATTCCCAGTATTTTTTTTCTGTACTGTGTCCAGCTCTGGGGTCCTCAGCATAAGAAAAACATGGACCTGCTAGAGCAAGACCAGAGAGCCATCAAGATGATTTCTAATCATCTAATCATCTAAGGGTTGGAGCACCTCTTGTGTGAGGAAAGACTGAGAGAGAGTTAGGTTTGTTCTGGCTGGGAAAAAAAGAAGGCATCAGGGTGGCCTAATTGTGGCCTTTCAGTATCTGAAGGGAGCCTACAAGAAAGACGGAGGGGAACATTTTACAAGTGTTTGTAGCAACAGGACAAGAGGGAATAGATTGAAACTAAAAGAGAGTAGTTTTAGATTAGATATTATGAGGAAGTTCTTTATGTAAGGGTGGTGAGGCACTGGAACAGGTTGCCAAGGGAAGCTGTGGATGCCCCATCCCTGAAAGTGTTCAAGGTCAGGTTGGAGAGGGTTCTGAGCAACATGGTCCATTGAAAGGTGTCCTGGCCATGGCAGGGGGTTTGGAACTTTAAGGTTGGATCTTTAAGGTTCCTCCAATCCAAACCATTCTATTATTATATGATCTTTCTATTTCCCTTGTACCTTTGTGGTAAGAAAGCACCATTGCTTTAATTTTATTGACCAGAATGACACAGGGAGTCAACCACAGAGAGTGAAAATAAACTTCTTTCCCCAGCTCCTTTACTAGCACCCTATATAATAAGGTCATTTAGCCTATTTGACCCATGTGATCAGGAACTAACTTGAACTGAAGTCTTGCCAACTCTTTTTAACCTGAATTCTTTCATAGATGTTAATTTGTTTTGCCTTCTTGAGTGTGCATGTATTTGTTTTGGAGATCATCCATTAAGTTTTCTTGCCTGTTATCTCCAAAGCAAAAATGCAATTTATAGAGATAGTGTTTACTAACAGAAGTCATGGTTTTCAACCAGAGCTTGTTCCAGCTGTTACTGATCATATTCAAGATGACTTCATCTAATCTTCCATAGAGACTAGGTCACCTGCTAGCCATTGGACGCTCCATTAGCAGTTGAAATAAGTCAATAGGAGAAAATACCCAACCTCTTCAAATTTAAATAGTAAGATGAAGAAACTGTCTTCAATATAGCAAGAGGGAGGAGTTTAATAAAGCTGCCAGAGAACTTGAAGCAACAAAGAATTTGGAGGCATCCAAAGGAATTTAATTTTACTTAATTTGCCTTTCTCAGAAGTGGTTACTTTCTGTTTAAATTGCCCTCAAAGCTCATTTGCTGTCAACTGAATTGTACAGAGCTCCACTCACTCTTTTGCTGAAGTACTTATTTCAAGGGGGTAAAATTACACAACGTGGGTTTTTTCTCCTTCCTTACTGAAATGACAGCTGTAAGTTGGGCTGTGGTCATATACAGCATCATTACTTATAGATTGCCAAAGATATATACTGATGCAACAGAGATGCTAATTCAGTTGTCAAAAGCTGGGTGCTTAGATAAATTGATAATAAATAAAATAGAGTAGCATTTTACCTGTGTCCGAACCACTGTTCTGCAATCCTAAATTCTTTACATGTTTGCATGTCAAAAGTATTTACATTTTTCTTAGAAAACTCACAAATAAAGATACTACAGCATTTGCGAGTGAAAAAATTGCTATCAAATACGGTGTCAAATGTCATCCCATACTGATTTGCTATGCTTAAATTACAGTTGCATGAGTTACATGCAGTAAGTTTGCACCACAGGGCTAAGAAAGCCCCTGTGAAATATAGCTCACAAAAACCTTGCAAAATCCTGTCAGGTATGGGAAACCCTAAAAGGATCATTCCGTTTTCCCTGAAGGAATTAAAAACTGATGTAAATGTCCTTGAAAGGAAAACTTTGTAATTGAAAAACTGACAGGTCCTTCACTATAAAATCATAAATGCAATGCAATTCAGACTTTTATAAGGGCTTAGACAGTGAGTTTTCAAGGCAAATCTTTTAAAGGAAATATTGAGTTATTAATATCAGAAAGTTGTGAACAATGGATTGCTAGGTGACTAAAGCAGTTAAAAGTAAACAGAAAAAATGTTAAAGCCTGGATTTGTAGTTTCAATTTAAAACAATGAAATAAGAAGATCCTAAAATAATTTTGATCCTCCACAAAATTCACAGGGAAAACTTGTGCATTGGAAATTTTTCCATCTTCTTAATTATTTTTGCCTGTGTCAGTTTTTAGTTTCTAGGCTCTCATAGAAGCTGAATGTCTTACATGGTGATTAGATGTTGTTTTTCAGTGAGAACACATTAAATAATCCCCTAACAATTTTAAAGAGAGAAAAAAATGTAAGCAGTCTTGTGCTTGACAGACAACTCTCCAATATCCCAGTTATAAACACTACAGAAAAATAAGTTGTTACAAGAATTAGAAAGGTAAATATACTTTTGATTCTGAAAGATGTTGAAAATATTTACTAATTGTGATGATTGACCCTGGCTGGATGCCAGGTGTCCTTTAGGCCACTCTATCACTCTACACCTTGTCAGAATGGGGGTGGGGGAGAAAATAAGATGGAAAAAACTCATGAGTCAAGATAAAGGCAGTTTAACAGAGAGAAAGCAAAGGCATGGAAGTAAAGGATAAACAAAATATATATTCTGTACTTCCCATTAGCAGGTGATGTCCAGTCACTTTGCAGGAATTAGGCCTTTAGTATGAGTAGCAGTTGCCTTGGAAGACAAATATTATAACGAAGCAGCCTCTCCCCGACCTTCATGCAAATCTGCACAATATGTTTAAGCACAAAAATATGGTACTCAGATACAATTGAACTGATTAAAAAATATTGATATACATTTTTAAGATCAAAGCAAACATCCTTTGTTTTCAAAAACACTGCTACAAAGACTTAAACCTAAATAGCCAGTGAGGTGAAAACCAACTGAACCTGCTTTTTAATATCATTTTCAAGAAGGATGATCTTCAGTCACTTCAATCATGGGTCAGTGACTAAAAAGGAAACAACTTCCTTGTTGATCAGTACCTGCCATCACTACTTGTTTGCCCCAGTCTGGTGCCAGTCTCACTTGATACTGAAATGTAACCCTGAAGGAGCACAAGTGACACGCTGGTTTTGACTTAGTTTCAGTCGCTGAGACATAACACTGTATAAGGTACCCAAATTTTCTGAAGAATGTAGATTATATGTCTCCTTAGGTAAATCTTTTGGAGGTCAAGGAGCTGCATGCAGTATCCGTAGATGAGCAGAATGTAACCTTTTTTCAAGAAGGATTGCTCATAGGTTTGATTCAGCTCCTTCCATGTATCCCTTAGAGCAGTGGGCCCTTGGATTAGGGTCCATGAAAGGTATGTTTCCTTTTGAGGTCAGCAGATGGGCTTGCTGCTTTCCAGCTCTTAGCAGGAATCAGCCAGGCTTCTGTGTAGTTGCTGGGCCAGGCAAGCAGATAACCAAACCAAACGTGCACTACATGTGCAAACTGTTTCATGTACTATTGCATGTGCAGCAAGCCCAAAACATCAGGCATCTGAGTTTGGATTCACAATTGTTGGCAGGTGGAGGACGAGTTGTAGGTCTCCTCAGTTACACACAGAATCATAGAACCATAGAATATTCTGAGTTGGTAGGTATGGGGGCCCCAGCTGGTCTGGGGTCTCTCTGGAGTGCTAGGAACTTCTGCACAGCGGCAGGGTGATATGCACGGAAGGGAAAGGCTGTGACACCTAGAACAGAAATCTGGTCTCTAAAGTGATGAGTCATGGTTTACCGACATGCACGGTCTGTGTGTCCAATTAAGAATTATTTATGTATAGAAAAGCCAATGGTCCATGGACATGTGTCCATACTGAAGCCTATATAAGTTGTAGTTTCTAATATAATGAAGGGCTTTCTGGTTCCTGTTCCTGAAGAAGATGTGTCGTTTTCCTTGACCTACCCCGACCATTACGACGACAGGTAGGGAACCAGAAGGATCATCTAAGTGCAACTCATGACCCTGCACAGGACAGCCCCAAGAATCACACCATGTGCCTGAGAGCACTGTCCAAATGCTTCTGGAACTCTGTCAGGTTTTGTGCTGTGACCACTTCCTTGGGCAGCCTGTTCCAGTGCCCAGCCACCCCCTGGGGGAAGAACCGTTTCTTGATATCCAACCTAAACCTCCCTGACAGAGCTTTATGCTGTTCCCTCGGGTCCTGTCACTGGTCACAGAGATCAGTGTCTGCCCTTTCACTTCTTGTGAGGAAGCTGTTGGCTGCTGTGAGGTCTCCCCTCAGTCTCCTCTTCTCCAGGCTGAACAGACCAAGTTCCCTCAGCTGCTCTTCATGTGGCTTCCTCTCAAGGCCCTTCACCATCTTCATTGCCCTCCTTTGGACACTCTAATAGCTTAATATCTTTCTTATATTGTGATGCTCAAACCTGCACACAGGACTTGAAGAGAGGCTGCCCCAATGCAGAGCAGGGCAGGACAATCTCCTCCCTCGACCAGCTGGTGATGCTGTGCTTGAGTTAGCCATCTCAAATTCCCCTTAAACAAAATCCTTGCAAAGTCTTTACAACAAGTAAGGATGAGTCAGAAGTCTCCTGTAAAATTAACAGAGAAGGGGAGGAGAAAGGATACAGAAATCTGAAATGTAATATGAAAATGGGGATGTTTTTACTGATATTTCGGAGGCAAGCCAAAATACTCATTTGGATTCCTAATTGCACAGTTTATTTTGTCAGTCTTCCTTTTACATGCCATAAAATAAGAGTTTAATAGGAAAAATAAGGACACAGAAGAGATTTAGAAAAGTATTTAAGCTGACAATCCAAGTGCCATACAGTTTTAGTCCCCAGTCAGGAAATCCCTGCTTCAGCAGTGGGCAAGCCTCTCTGCCTCCGAAGAGCTTTAGAAGAGCCATAGGATGCTTTGGATTCAGCAGGATTTTTCTCTGCCAGAAAAGATCAGTAATGTGCATTAAAAGCAAGCTTTGTTGGTGGAGTGGATTAATTTCACTAGTGAAATAAACTGAATTTACCTGTACAAAGAAATATTGTTTAAAAGTTGGAGGTAAGAGCTTCACAGCTAAATACAGCAGGCTGAATTCTGGAGTTCCCCAAGTGCTAAAGATTCTGCTGGGTCTGGTTAGAGTTTTTTACAGGCTGTTTCTATAGTTTCTACGCACAAACTCTGAAGCAAGTCTTCAAGACTGGATTCTCTGTATCTGTTAATATCCCACACCCTTTTCTTTGGCACTGCTCTCTCTATGAATGAAAGCTTGCAAGTTGAAATCTAGATTTCTGGCAATTGCCTTTCGGAGGACAAACAAAAGATCCACTAAGGAGATGTTCAGAGCCTTTCAGGAAGTTATTCAGCAGCTGGAAATTCTTTTTGAGAGGAGTTTTCCCTTTGTTATTGAACTGATTGCTTGCTCCTTTGGTATCTCCTCCTCTGCCTGGCAAATGAAACATCCAGTCCAGTCTTTCTGGAGGGAGTTGATGGATGAAACATTTTCATACTATGCACTGCTAGCCAAGCTCTTTTTATCCCAAATGGATTCTTCATATGGCTGATTTTCCCCATACAAAGTAAGAAGTAAACAGAGAATGATAGATATTGGCTTTCCATCATCCGATCTGTCAGCTGCTGTACATTAGGAAGTTATCTATGCCTTTAATTGTGAGTAGGAGAGGGATTTAGAGCTTTCAGGAGCGTAATTGTTTCACAGTAAATCTACAGATAACCCCCTCTTTCTTACTGCCCACACACTTCCACCGATTTTAGAATTTTAAATTGTTTCTTTCCCTTCAAACACTGGTGCCTAAAGGAAGATCTATTATCCTGAAGTTTTCTTTGCAGCTTAGAGTCTAATAGGATGCTGATATTGCAAACCAATAACCAAAATGAGGAAGTATTAAAATGAAGCATAGGGTCGCTTTGATTGCTCCCATACTTCTTTACTGCATTAATTTTGAAACATGTTTCTATTCTCTGTGTAATCCCAGTCTTAGAGTTAAAAGTTTTGATAATTGACAAGTTTCTTTCTCATGTGAAGTGTTCCAGGAGACAAGGTGTAAGCGTCTGGGGGAGGGTAAGGGAGGGGAGGATTTCTATCTTTTCATGTGCCAGGGACTGTAAAATTTTCCTTTCAGGTTACTTAGTCAGATAAAGCAGACTTGTTTTGATGTCTAAATCTGAAAGTTTGGTGAATTGCTTATTCTTTATTGTGAATGGGTTTGAATTCAAGCGAGCAAATTGCTTAAGAAAATCAGGTAAATTGTCCTGTGATTAAATAAGTATCTGCAGTCCCTCTGGGCTTGTCTTTGTTTCTTTTGATCTCCATCAATCTTGTCTTGTTTGTGTTGTGAGGATACAAGAATGTGTGCCTATTTAGCAAGGAGTACTTGTGTAAATGAGATAATGAACAGCCACAGTTGCTTGTATTCCCCAGCCTTCCTAAGAAGACAACTGATGTTGCTTATTGATGTTATTAATAAGAGGAATGCACACCAGGAAAATGTCTTTGTTTATCCATCCTCTGTTCACAGATGTAATATAAGGTGATTTCTTATTTAGGGTTAGTCTAAGTGTATTATTTGAATCAGTGGGTGATGAAACGGAATCATGGCATAAAAAACCCGCGAAAGACACTGCTTGCACCAGCCCCAGGTAAGGCATGCTGTTCCTCTCCTACCTCTCTAAACAAGCAGAACAAGTTACATCATGCGGGTCACATCCTTGAAAATTTCATGTGACAAGAGTGACCAGGTCAGGGGACACAGAGATGTGGAACTGCAGCTTCTCTCCAGGTGGACTTCCTACTGCATGAGCCTGAGAAGACTGCATACCACCAATGAAAGCCCGTACAGTTTGTGAGAGAGCTAGTGCCTCTTCTTATACCCTTTTTGTCACACAAAGCAGTCAATTATCCCAGTGTCAAGGATATTTGGCATTTTTACAGAGATGCATGACTACAGATAGTTTGGTTTTGCCTTGACTTCAAGTTTTTATTCCTGCTGTCCTGTTTTTTTCTATTCATTTCATGAAAATAAATCTCTTAAGACATAGAAAAAGGCATAATGAAAAATGAAATTTCAGGGAAGTTATTGGAATAAAACATTTTGACATTTTAAAATCAGAGAGTAGAGTAATAGCATTTGGCTTGGTATTTCCTCCAACAAGGAGGTAATTTACTCTCAGAGCTACCTTATCGACCAGGATAATGTTAAAGGAATAATTAATAATTTGTGGGATTTTTTGTACTTGACATCTGTCTTTCCATTTTAATTCAGTTAATAGAATTCTCCTTTGTGTTCTGTGTGTATTTCAATAACCATTCAGTGCTAAAATTTGCAGGTAGAACTTCAAGTAGCTCAGAGTAGCACTTTGTACACTTAACAATGATGAACAGAAAATACGACTCTATTTATTTTCCTTTCTTATTTTCCTAAGATGATGAAGTGAAGTGTATACTGTTACAAAACCAGCAGAAAGGACAAACTCAGGATGAGATCCCAGTATTCTTTATGAACAACAGAATCATATAACTCTATGCACACACAAACCTAAGCAGAAAAATGAGAAGGATTTGACAATAGCACCTGAGACTGGCTTGACTCCATATTTACTGGTCTCTGAATCCAAGCAATTTTTGTGTCCTTAGGCAAGCATTCATAATGGCACTAAGTTTTGAAGAGAATATCTGTGAGTATTTGGCTGCAGGGAATAGAAATATATCTACATACTGAGCAAAGAGGCAAATGGATGTTCAATAAAGTATTAAGTAATATCACTAATGACAACCACAAAAGAAGGTAGTGGAAAAAGAAGGGAACTGACCATTGGCATTGTTCAACAACACATAACGGTATAATATTAATCTTAAAACACTGACTTGTGAACTGTCCAGTAAATTGCATAAATTACTTAAGAGCCTTGAACATTAAAGGATTTAATGACTTGTGTCATTTGCAATACACAGCATGTCACATCCTATTTCAATACTTAATATGGTATGTGTAATCATCTGTTCAGACTGTTGTTGCTAAATTTTCCTAGCTCCTGATTGGTATATGAGAGAATAAAATTCCATCTCCTTATATAATTTAAGGAAACAAAATGAAAATTTAAAGCTACATGGAAACCATTTGTTATTTTGACATTGAAATTTCTCCTCTAAGCATCTATCTAGAGCCAAGAGTTTTCCCAATCTGACACCAGGGCTGGTGGTTACAACTGGCTGTGAAGAAGCAGACTAATAAAAAAGCAGGTAGTTTCTGACAGTTATTATTTTTATTCACTTAGCTTATCATTAACTGTACTTAATAGCTTTTCAGCTTTATTGAGTACTGCTAAGTTAGTTCATTGAATAAAAGGTCTTTTAGAAGAAATCCAGTCTTCTAAGAATGTTTTGAGTTTCAGACATTCTGATGACTTTCTTCACTAATTCTTTCTTTTAGTATCATTCAGTAATATTATTATACCTTGATTTTTGTCATAGTACTCAAAATTTTTATAAACAGATCATATAAAATCTCCAGATTCTTTGTTATTTTCCTAAGGAGCAAATTAAATCTAAGATGATGAAGCTGTCTGTTTACTGAAGTGGTACATAACTATGGAACTTCATGCCCCCAAGACTTTGGTTTAAATCTAGCTTTCACCGACAGCAGTTTAAAAAATTGATTGTAGTAGGAGAACTCAGTTATGTTGGCATCCCAGGAAGAGGAATATTAAAAAAAAAAAAATCCTCATCTTTTGAGTTCAGTGTGGGCATTTACATAATCTTCTGTCAACCAGCCCCTCTTTTTAGTTTTTAGTGTAGATATTAGGAGTCTGGCTGATGTTTTGTATGCATTAAAGCACATACTTGGATATGTATATGTGTGTGTATATACACATTCACATTCAGACAATTTGTTTTGCATCTTCTGGGATGAACACAATGTAAGAAAGGAATTTTGTATCAGCTGGCAAAAACTTCTTGGAGTAAAAATGCAGAAATGTTACTGGATCAGAAATAAATAGGGATGAGTTTTACAACATGCAACATGCAACCTTTACTCTTAAATATGGAACCAGTGGTCTGCTTAGGGCTGTGTATGTCTGGTACAAGTTTGCTGAGCTGGAAACTGCATTTTGCAGGATCAAGCAAATTCCAGAGAGATTTTGCCAACAAAGATTTGACTCTTATACAAATTGGTAATACATACTCTGAAATCTTTGCCAGTTGAACATTTTTACAGCAATAATTGTCTTGCAGCAATAATCAATACAGTCATGTTGTCTCAGAAGAGTACTGATTAACCACTGGAAAAGGCAAAAGATATGTAAGTATTTGACCTGAAGAACTGCTTTACCTCACTTCAATAAATGGTCTTTATGCTAATCCACCTCCATCACCAATCAGCTCAGACTCCTCAATCTACAAAACACAAAGGGGAAGGCAGAGTTAGTCATCTAAGGATTTTAAGGAGAAACTATGCGGGGTTTATTGTTTTGGTTTGGGTTTTTTTGCCCCCTGCTTTTCTCTCCTCTCACAGAGAAAGCCCTCTTCTTCCTCCACTCCTGAATTGTTTGTTCATGAGCAGAAAAAAGGTTGATCTAAGAGACATGCTTCTACATTTTTTTCAGTTTTAAGAAGAAAAAACAATGTCTGATCAGGGCTTCCACTTCAGTGAAACAGATTTTTCACTGACTTTTAAAACTGTGAAATGAGTCAAAACAGTTCCACCATGAAAAAATAAGGTACAGAAAGTGTATTTGTAAAAAGTAAATGGTAGTGCTAGAAAGAAAGCAAGTAACTTTTTTTATTTCTCCAAAAAGAGCTTAAAAGTCATTCACTATACTGTAAGGGCTTCATCATCACATCTTGATAAATGTATTTAGTCAAATTTCAAATTTGACTAAATATAAATTGTTAGCAAATGAAAGATACGACTTTGGCTTTCTACTCAAATACATCTTCAACATAAAGAATCAAAGAGTAGTGACATGAGGAAAAACTTGAGAAAGTTTAATTTGGCACTAAACAAGAACTTCATATAGAACAACATGTTTTTTGTCTCACTGATTACCCTTATTTTCTTCTGTGCAGGTTATGAATGAGAAAAATTGCTCAGTGGTTCACTTATTCATTATGAAGCACTTCACATAATGAGAGCACTGTTCTTCTATGCTATATGGCTTTTAAGTGGATCTATACTCATTGGAATTACTTATGAAATATTACTTTAAATGTGCTGAGATATAAATACTACCAGTTTCAATTTCCCCTTTGTACTTACTGACGTAAATATACTTCCAGCAATTATCTTTGAGAAACAAACATAATCTGCTTTTACTTTGCTTGGTTTCACCTTTAATTTTGCTCAGGTAATGTTAGTGTGGTTTTGTTTATTTTATTAATTTTCAAAAATCAGTATTTATAGTTAACTCAGTTGGCATATTGGTAAAGTGGTTTTAAATGGTTTAGAAAGTTATCTCATTAGCTTCTAATGATGTTTCTTCATCACTAAGAACATTTTTTGTTCGTATTGCTCTCGCATTTTGTAACCTGCAAAAGACATTTGAAATATTAGGACCAGATGCTGGGAGGACCATGTGCAGATGTTTCCTTATGTAGTGCAACTTGCTTGCTGAAAAAGGTTCTGTTAATGCTAAAATCATTTTGGTGCACATTAAGGTCAAGCTCTGTCTCTGCAAACTCTTGAGACCTGGTAATGCCACATCCAGTTAGAGTTAGCCAGCTGATGTCCCTGTAGGTGCAGAACGGACACCGTTGGAGAGTGGTGAGGTCCACCTGGAGAAATCTTGGCCAGCTGTTCCTGTCTCCTTCCATTAGCTGGAAAGGGAATAGACCAGTATCTATATTTCTAACCTTTAGAAAGCTGAGGTTAGGTGAGAGGAACTGCAGCTTCAGCAGCCTAAGCATTACTGCAGACCGTGCCCTGCTGGGGTTCAGGTTCATCTGACAGTCTGGTGGTGCCTCAGAGCAGCAGCTGCCATGGTCCTGGCCTGAGCATCCACACAGAAGGGGCAGGTGGTGCTTGTGAGGGTGGCTCACTGCCATGCCCTGCAGCAGCACCCCAACTGCCCTGACACCAGTCCCTGCGCCAAGATGTCAGAGCAAGGGAGGATGTGTGCTTCCAGCACTGGCTGAGCGTGGGGTGGGTGTGATGGCAGGGAAAGGCTTGGGGTGAACACTACAGGGGGCTGAAGGGATGCAGCTGAGTCACAGTTAGTGATGCCGGGGTGATGGATAGTGTATCAGTGTGAAAGGTCCATAAACGGTGGATGAGGAAGGAAAGGACAGTGACAGATTTTTTTCCTGTATACATGCATGGCCTGACAGAGAACCAGAAATCGCTGTTATTGGCACCCAAGATGCCTTCAAAGAAAACTGAGCAAATTAAGCTTAAAATGCCCTGCTGTAATATTTGCCCAGTGCCTCTCACTCCCTGAGCACACATTAAGACCAAAGCTAATTTTCTCTTGCTGAAAACTCTGGACACATATGGGATAAAGTACTGCATATCAGGATTTCATTAAATAACTAAAAATTCACTGTCAGATGAAGTAATCATTCAAGAGTTGTGCTCTCATGAAATGGCTTTTTTCTTGTCTTTAAATCTCTTTTTAATGATGCGTTTTTCATTCAGTTGGTTATAAAGAAATTACTTGAATTGTCTCAATAAAATGTTAAGCAGTCTTTATTCTGTACTAAAAGCATGCACAAGAACAAATAGTTTCAAATATATATATCAAGTGTATGTAAACTCTACGGAACCATTTCTTTTGAAGCAATTTTGTAAAACCACTTAAAATCATACAGTAAGGCATCGATCTTATAAAATAAAGAGAGAAAATGAATTAAAACATACAGAATGAACTTAATTTGTGCTTGTTTGTGAACATGTATTACTAAGCAATATTAAAACATAATTATTAATATTTACATCCAGTTCACTTACTCTCGTCTTACCACTTCCAGCATTGCTGTAATGAAGGCAATTTTCTGAAAAACTATTAGTGTTTTGTAATTAGTTGTATGAATATAGAGGAAAAAGTGGTTCCTCTGTTCACTTGGTCACAGCACTGAGAGCAGGATGGCCATCTCTGTGTTGGCTCACGTCCCTTACCAAGGCCTTATGGAGAAATTTTGGCCAATGATAGCATTTTAGCTCTGTCTATAGTTCCCAAAATAAGCTCATGCATACATGCCTTGCAATAGAGCTCTGAGGAAATGGTCAGGGCTCTCTGCTGTGGAGGAGTCTTCACACAAACTCACAGTAAGCCAGCCCACAAAAGCCTGAGTACCAGATATTTTTCAATGATTTAGAGACCCAGAATTCAATGATAATAGGCAAAGGAGGGCATTTGAAGGTTTTTGTTGCTTGATAGGGCATAACTTGTTTAGTTTAGTCCAACATAAACCACAGTGCCTTACCTGATACACTTTGTTGAATCCTGGAGATTTTTGTTGTACTGAAGTGTGAGAGTTCTCAGGAAACTTAATGGTGCACCAGACAGAAAATAGAAGAAGCCAGAAGTGTCAGCAGTGCACAGGTCAGTGTAACAGCAATGGATCAGGTACCTGTGCTGGGCAGCAGCCTTCATCTGCTCCTGTTCCTCAGGTGAGTAAGGGATGGGCCAGTGTCTTCTTGTGCTAAAAGTGCTTTTGAATTCTGGAGCAAGTTGCACCTGGAAGTGGGTGGGCATGCATGGCACCTACAGAGGAGAGGAGCTGCAGGCTCTCTGACCATCCCTGCTGTAGCCCCTGTCTTGAAGGGGTCCTCAGCAGCCATATCAAACCAATTCTTAGTCTACATGTAGCTCATGAGCTGGTCACCTCCAGCCTGAATACGTCTCTCCAGCTGTGGCAGATACGTAGCTTGCCCCAAGTCCTTGTTTGAATTCTCCTAATAAAGAGATCACCCTCCACACCTGTGCACCCAGCACTGCCTGTCGTGTCTCTGTGGCCTCAGACATGTCTATGATGTTGGCAGTGCCGCACATGTGGTCATCTGCTCTGTGTGCCATCCCTGTCCCTGCACAAGCTCTGTGTCTTTGTGGGTAAGGCCAACTTCATTCTCAGGTATGACTATCTCCCTCAAAAGAAAGGATACAGAGACAGGAGTTTAATCTCTTTGTAGTGAAAAATTAGGACAGGCATCAGTGATCTGATAGGTACTACTAGGCGGTGAACAAATTAAAATGTAGCAGCCATGACCATGTCAGACTTTTGAGTCTAATTCTTGCCTTGAGCCAACACGTGAGAAATAATTATACTCTCTGGTGAACTGCTCTATGGACATGAGTAATTATAATCCCTGATGCACAAAAATGTGTCTCTCATTATAATGAAGCACAGAAGTAAACAAAAATAAATGGACTAGAACTAAATATTCAGAATGCCATTTATATGCTTGGCTCTAGACAGTCACCTCAAATTTTACATAAAAAGGAAGTCTGCATCTGGAATTCTGGCCTTATAAGTGGAGTTTGTGTGAAGACTAGTCATTAGGGATATTTGTCCAATATCTGAAAAGAAAATGGTTATTCAGTGCAAATATTTCATTCGGCAGTAATCAAAGTGAGAAGTTTGCAGAGATACACTGCTTCTAAAGTTGAATACAATTCATTGCTTATATTTCTGTGGTAACTAACTCAAAGAAATCAGTCAATCTGAATTTAATCTGAAATCTTTGCTTTCAGTGGAACCAGGCTTTCTACCATATACATGCTCCAGTGCCATGTTCTTTTTGGTAAGGAAACATGGAAATACTGGAAATTACATGAATTTATGCTGTATGTAGCCATATGTAGTTAATTTCCCTACAAATACTAAGTAATTCAATATTCCAGCCCCATTTCATTAAAATCCTAAAGTACTTACAAAAAAATAAGTATAAAATTATAGAATTCATGTGCCTAGTTGAAGTCAGTTACTGTAGACTCTTCTTAGAGTTAATGCAGATCTAGGGACCAACTCAGTTCATCCTAGAACAGATGCCTTAAATATACTGTGGATATGTGTACTTAATCAAAAGAATCTAACCTAGCAATACACAAAGCTTAGACTTAGAAATCCGATCTCCATGCGATCCGATTTGATTACAGTAAAATTGATAGCAAACTTTCTAGGTACCCACAGAATGTATGAATCTTGCCATGCAAAAACCTGCAGTGGAAACCCATGCTGGCCACCCAACTGTCAAGACAGATTTGGAGATGAGCCAGTAAGGTTCAGCCCTATTTTTTCTACTTTTGTAGGGAAATTAACTACATATGGCTACATACAGCATAAATTCATGTAATTTCCAGTATTTCCATGTTTCCTTACCAAAAAGAACATGGCACTGGAGCATGTATATGGTAGAAAGCCTGGTTCCACTGAAAGCAAAGATTTCAGATTAAATTCAGATTGATTGATTTCTTTGATTTCAGAAATGTCAGGATGTCACCCAAGGACAAGGATGGTTGTGCCATGTCACCACAGGCGTTCACAGGAAATGAAGATAATTCCCCAAACTTCAGAACAAAACCAAACAACTTCCCCTTGTCTGGCGGGCTCCATCAAGGCATCTGCAGGTGACTCTGTTGTAGGGAACAGGTTGTCTTGGGCTTGAAATGTGAACAAAGGAATGAGTGCTGGAGTTCAGCGATGACTCACATCTGGCCACTGGCATATTCCTGCCACTTCTGAGTGACACTGCCCTGCTCTGCCCCACAAAAACATTTTCAATGATGTGGGAGATATTTTATATGGAGAAGAAAAGCACACTATATGTGACTTGAAAAGATCTTATTATTTTATCCCTTATTCAAATTACTCTTTAGATTAAGATCATATTAATACTCATAATTAATTTGGTCTTACATAATGCTTTTTAATTCAAGTGTCTCACACTTCTCAAGCATTCTCTAATTAAGCTAGTCACAATATCTCAGTGAAGTACTCAAGGAATCTGTGTGACTTGTTTCATCTACCACCACGAAGTAGTCACTTCTGGGGTCAAGTAAGGCAGCTCTTCAATAATGCATAGCAGCATTGTGCCACACTTTGGGAGAAAAGTGAGAAGTAGAATCCCTAACTGGAACTACAGGGAGGTGAAGAAAGGAAGATTTAAAGCTGATAACATGTATTTTCCTCTGTCAAAGGCTCTTTAATGTCCAGTCATGTTTTTTGAGTTTTTTTTTTAGCTCATGAGTTTGAGAGGAATGCCTTACCATATCATCTTTTCAGGACCTATTTTACTTTGAAATTCTGTGTCTACACATAGCATTTACTTGCCCAAAGTAAATAGGTAGTGTGATTCTCCAATCAAAACCTGTAAGCAATTGCCAATATTTAACACTTCTCCCTACAACGCTTATTTCAAGCAGTTTTATTATCCACACTGCACAGAAAGAAACTGAAGCACTGGAAAAATAAATGATCTTCCTCTACATACTGAGAAAGCCAGTGATTAAAAGGTCATCAAATCTTATTTTCCAAGCCTATATTAGTTTGCTAAGCTCTCACTCATCCTTCTTTCTGCCTGTTAAAACATCCTTAATGTTTAGTCTGTATGACACTCTTTCACTATTTTTCATGCCCTTAATTGAAGTACAGTTTGAACGCAGAGTCTATAATATTCTCCCTAATGGGAGAGCTTTCACATATATGGATATGTCATTTTCAGTCATTTCTCTACAAAAACAAAACATAAAAAACAAGCTACTAACCTCACTGATGCAGAAGCTTCCCAAGTACGTTTTGGGTAACTGCTCCCCAAAGCAGAAGCACCCCTTTTGTGCCTACTGCAGCTTCAACACAGACTCATCCCCACGGGGAAAGGCACCAGGCACTCAGGCTCTTCAGGGCTACACAGGCCAAGGCAGGTGGGACAAAAGCTTCAAGGGTCTGACAGATGGGGGGGAAATGACTCCACATGCAACTCCCTCTTCTTGGGAAGGGGCAGGTGGAGGACTCCCATGAACAGGATAGTCACTGATAACAGCTCTGAACTTTCACTGGTTCTTGCAGCCAGCTCGGGCTGTTTAGATCTCCTGTAACCTCCCCTGTGGAACGGAAAACAGCACGTATCACCAAGGAATTTTTACATAAGATAAAAACCTGATCTTAATTTAGATGCTGAGAGACAAAGAATCCACTGTGTCTCTAGGTGAAGTTTTGGAATGGAAAATTACACTCACCACTGAATAGCAGAGACTTTACTGTGTCAATTATAAGAGAAAATGTCCCTTGTAGGTATTTATAAACAAGTTTGCTGAGACCTGGGAGGAGCCTGAGAAGCCAAGATATTTTTGTCCGGGACTAGAAAATCCAAGAGGTCCGGAAAACTCACCTTTCTCTATCCTGCTCATAGTATAGCAGGAAAAAATACATGTATTTTTCAAACCTTGACTTTCATGTGCATATCTTTTTTTTTTTTTCTTTTTGTTCTCTGTAAAAGAATGCATTCTTATGACACAAAGAAATGGTGAAAAATTATAGGGAGTATGCTAAGGATTTCTGATGATTATTAAATTCTGAGAAAGTAAGGTTACTACTGTAGCACCTGGACAACACAGGTCTTAAAATAGGTAGAAAATTATGTAAAGACATCTATAAATCCAGTCATTTTACTATCCAGTAATGATATAATCTGCAGTGACTTATACCATCCTTCATTTTATGAAAACTGTGAAAACTGACATGAATTGTTATTGTCAAGGGAGCAGACAGCTGACATGACCATTCCCAAGATGAAACACCTTTGTGAGATTACCCTTTAGGTAGAGCTCCTATAAGGGTGAAAATTACACTACTGTAATGATTTAATTTCTCACCAAATCTTGATGCTTTCAGATGTCTTATGCCATTCTCTTATGAAAGGACCATTCTAGAAAAAAAATCCATCAAAGTTCATTTTTCCAGTTTTCTGATTATAGAATCATTACAATTATGAAACAGTGCAATTCCCGAAGGGAAAAAATATAAAGACATACTTTAGTCTACAAAAGTATTGTAACAAAAAGTTCTGACATGCTCAATCTATCTCTATGTTATCTGGGTTAAAATTAACACAGTTGCACATTTCACCAGAGCAGAACATCTGTCAGAGTTTTAATATGTCAAACTTTTGTGATGTTCTTTGAGAAACTTATCTCACTTTAAATAATAATAAAAAATGATGCTATTTCAAGAAGAATTTCTTAAAAAGGAAGTTAAATTCTCTTTCCAATTACACAAAAAAGTCCACATCTCCTTCACAGTAGATAATAAATTCCAGATGACTGTATGAATTGTGTTCACTATGGTGTGCATCATGAAACAGCTGTAGCTTCATGGTCACAGTAGCTGCACTTATATTCTCTTTGTAAAAAGATGCATGCCCTTTCTCCTAAAGAGAGATGAAGAACATCTCTAGAGACAGCTACTAATAGCTGAAAAATGCTGACTTCATCTCATTGCAGGCCAGGGAAACACACTGGGGAGGGGTGAAGTTAACCTCAGGGGATTAAAAGAGAAGTCAAGGTTGAGCTCTTTAAAGTGATGAGGAATGTGGGCTCCTAGGTGATATATCTCACTCCAAATGAGGTACCTAATTACATGCCTTCCCTAAGTCAGGAAAAATAATTGCAAGTTGGAAATCCCTTTTATTCTGTGCTGACACAAAAGGAGTAAAAGGTAACTAACCCAATCCTTGGTAACTAGCTGTGTCTAAATTCTGGCGTCATGATTCTATTTTAAGTTCCTACAATTATCTTCAAATACTGTTTTTAATTTGTTTATGGATTTTGATAACCATTCCTAAAAGCAACAGGAAGCCATCCAGTTTAGGCAAGTGCCAGGGTTTACATGCCTAAGGGTGATGCCAGAGCAGTGACATTAGCAGTGCTAAGCGTGCAGCAAGAGTATTTAAAACTCATATTTCATGTCTGATTTTTCAAACAATACTGCATTTAATTGAATGAATGAATGAATAAACATGTTGTTTGAATAGTGCTATAATTGTACTTAGTGCTGTACATAAAGTGGATGAAATCTCAAAGAGAGCACAGTAGGTATAACAAAACACAGTGGGAGTAACACAATGACCAGGCATCTTGGCTTGGCACAGATTTATAAATACTTTGCTATATGCAGAGCATAAGAGACTTTGCATCTAATTTGCAAAAATTTATACAAAGAAGTGGAAGTATAATTTAGAGACAGGTTTAAATTTTAAATGTATGTGCGCTAATGCAAAATCTAGCTAAAGCAATCAGTTGTTGGAAACGTTAAACAAAAGTATTTCTGCATCCCTGTTAGGATTTAGAGGCACTTCGAGCAAAAAGTGCAGACAAACAGCTGCACTGACAAAAAGGGACTGAACTCTCATCTTATTGGTATTGGCACATCACGGCTGGCAGAACAGCCAAATACCTAAATTAAAAGTTAATTTGGGTATCTCCACGTTGCGCAGCAGTCTGGCATATTCTAAGTTGCCTTTGGTGGGACTGCACAGATGTTACAGAGGGGAAAGTGAGCCAGTTCTCATAAGTTCAGAGCATATGTTTTGCTGCACTGCTCATATCTGCTTGGCTTTACTAGCCAAATTCAAAATGCATGAAATGGCTGTGATTTTTCTGTAGTTGTAACCATTTATTACACAGCAAAATTGGATCACTGGTATCAAAGGAAAAAAAAGAGGTGGTGGGGGAATGAAAACAATTGAAAAGCAATGGAGATTCTGCTAGAAAAATGTTCAAGAGTTATTTGCACTGAAACAATAAAGGGCATCTCAAATGCTAAACAGTTCAACATCCTACCTTAATCATACTTAACTGGCTATACAGGTCAAGACCATTATAAGTAAGTTCAGTCCCGCACCCATAGAGTGTTAATCAAATATAGAACCAAGACAGACGGAACCTCAAGTAGAAAAGGAAACATCTCATTTCTCAGTTATACTCAGTCATCCAGGAGAACAGATGGCCCTTAATAGCATGCCCTGAAACGTCTGATTACATGAGAATCTTTGTACAGTTTTTCAGGACTTGTAATTGGTCCCCCAACTGTGTGTGGAGAGAGCCAAATGTTTTGATAGATTAAATAATAAATACTAAGATAGACTGTGTTACAGCAGATACAAGATCTTGCTGAGTTACTGTTAAGGTGGATTTAAGAAATACAGCACTGCAGGGAGGGATTCAGCCCTGCAAGTCCGGACTGTCACACAGACCAGCTATACTAATTTCTTTGTAAGTCTTCCTCATAACCAGTTGGCTACTTTGGCAGCTCACAATACAGAAACAATAAGGTGTGTATGATAACGGATTTAGGGTCACTAAGAATTTAGCCTACATAAATGACATGAGTGGAGCAGAGGCCAGTAACTATAGCAACCAATAAAACCCTGACAGGAGAGGGGAATGGACATTAGACATCAGCACACCAAGCTGAAATGTGATACTATAACTACAAGATTAACAGTATATTGGAAAGAGCTAATCTAATGCAAAAATTATTTATATTATTAAAATAATTAATGTACATTTAATGACAGAGATGTAGCTAGGTACCTAGACAGTAGTAAACCAACATATAATCAAGTTCATAAATCTTCTTAATAAACAAAAAGCATCAAAAATAAGCATTAAGTGAAGCAAGAAAAATTCTGCAAGAGTAAATATATTTTTCAGGGTGTAATGAACTGAGAATCTTATCTACATGTATAGAATTTATACCTCTATTGCCCAAAACCTTGTAAAATGCTTCCCTCTGGTAATACAGGCCATAGGAAACCATATGAGTTCTTCTATTTTGGTCAATCATATAATTTAATCCAGGTTGTGATTCTGCTGTTTAACCACATTAAATTTAGTTTTGCAATTAGAAAGGCTGTTCCACAATGGTGTTGCTCTGATGCTTAGAAACCTTCTTTTCAGGACGAATCTATTAATGGCCAGTTTAAACCCATTTGTTCTTGTGCCAGCAGTCGCTATTAGTTCAAACAGCTTTTCTCTTGTGTATTAACACACAATATTACAGACATGCAACATTCTGTTAGGCTGTGAATGCCAAGTTCCTCTTGGAAGACAGAACAGAATGGTTTGGGTTGGAAAGGAGCTTTAAAGGTCATCTAGTCCAATCCCTCTGCCATGGGCAGAGTAATATTCCACAATACCAATTTGCTTCACGGCCCATCCAGCCTGGCCTTGAACATTTCCGAGGAAGGAGCATCCACAACTTCTCTGGGCAACCTGTATTATCACCTCACAGTAAAAAATTTCTTCCCAAATATCTAACCCAAATCTTTCCTTTTATTTCAAAATCATTTCCCCTTGTCCTATTGCTACTGACCCTAGTAAAAAGTCTCTCTCTTCTTTCTTATAAGCCCCCTCTAAGTATTGAAAGGCTATCATATAAGGTCTACCCAGTGCTTTCTTTGCTCCAGGCTAAACAACCCCAACTCTCTCAGCCTATCTTAATAGGAAGGTGCTCCATCCCTCTGATCATTGGAAAAACTTTCCTTCCTCTAAGCATCTTAGGTGTCATTCTTTGCTTTTCAGCTTGTTCAATTCTTGCGTAAGCAGCTACAATTGTACGCTACACTCCAAGCAAACTCTTGCTAGAGCACTGTTTAGTATTTCCCTATCCATGAGAATACTTTTTCTATTCTTATGGTTGTATCACAGTTTATCACAGGACTGGAACCAGATATAAATTTTTTTCTATTGTTCCATCAGGTGACCTGATTTGCTGGAGAAGCCCTAGATACTACTCCTTAATCTATTGATATAATCTTTATTTCCCTGCTGGTTACTACCACAGTGATCCTCAGCTCCACCAGTTTAATCGTGTCTTTCCTGGACAGTACAAACCTATTACCCAGTAGTAACTCTATTTTTATTATTCTTCTTGCTGTTGTACAGGAAATAATTGTGTGATTTAAAAAGATCCAAACTAATTAGCAGTACTTTACATGTATTTCCAAGAACATAGAAGGATACAAGAAAGGAAAGATGATGGGTGATCACATCCACAAGGTCTGTTTTGCTTAACTGAAAGCAAATCCTGTTCTGCCCAGGTGCCATTAGTTGCAGAGATTAAACAAACATAGAGAAGGTATAACACCTAAAATGATAGTGCTTTCCTTTTTCGTTTGTAGTTAGCCAGTATGACATACCTTCTTAGCTATCTCTGCTGTCTCCTTTTCTCTGTTCAGAGGTAAATCCGATTGAACCTATGTTTACAGTGGCCCATAAAGGTGGGGTTTTTTACCTCTAAAAGAAAGTAAAAATCTTATGGAGCAAAAAAATTTACAGTGCTAGGCATATTACCAGCCAGCCATTAACCCAAGAGCTCCTTGTCTTGGTAGTACTGCAGATGTTTTATGAACCATCTCGGGTGGTTTGTCCCTGAGGTTCCTACTGATCATTGCCCAAACACAGGGACTCTCTCTATCCACTCCCTGCCCTTTCATGCAGATCCTAGTTGCTATGGACCGGAGCATTGCAAAATGCCTGGATTTCAGGCACTTCCCCCTCATGCCCATTTCAGGCACCTCTACCATGAAAGAATTAAATTGCAGTTGATGAGTCTTTCAGACCCCACTCCCCACTCCTCCCCGGGGATTTTGTCCAGCTGAGGTTCTGCAGGGCATACTCAACCACTCAGGAGACAAGATGGTTATGTCTATACCAGTAATCATACCAGTCGCAAGATCCACTCATTAATCCTCAGGGCAGCTGTCTTTGACTGGCTGTGCCCACCCTGATAATTTTGCTCAGCCTCTGAAATGAGATGTCCATTTCCAAGCTGTGTGTTGTGGATGGACCCTGTGCTGTGGAGCTGCTCAGGAGGGTACTAGTTTGCTTAGATCAAAATATCCCTGGGACTGGTTTAATAACCCCTGTTAACATTTGATTGCATCAGTTTAAATTATTATTTAAGACAATCACAACGATGCTCATAGTGTCACATTTCAGTGAAATGTGAAATGAAAATATACGCACCCATGTGCATATATTTCTCCTTTGTGCTCCTGAGGATTACCCCTTCTCACACCTGGGTATTAGAAGTTTTGCCAAAATCTTTTATTTGCAGCTATCAGAAGGTCTGGGAGTTTGAGAACTTCTATTATAGCTCCTGAAGCACAGAGATTTATGCCTAGCATTTTTGTGTCCCCAGATCTTGCCTTTCACTGGCATACAGGCAACCTGCTTGTGATGCAGAGGCCTGTAGCATCTACCCCTTTGTATAATGATTTCCAAGGCTGGAAAAGTTTCCTTGTATTTCAAAAATTCTACAAAGAAGTACAAGAAAGATAGCTTCGTTTAGAAGTGTAAAGACCTAAAAAGTAACTTCTCTACACTTTAAACATCTTGACAACTGCACTGCTACAGGCAGAGCTGTACTATTGAAGTCTTACAGGGTGAACAAATAGGATTGGAAACAGAGTAAGAGAAGTAGAATTAGAGAACCACGAAACTTCGTATTACTCACTCACATGACGCTTGCTCTGCAAGATGTCCAAAGAAGAGACTGCTGAAGTAATGGCAACGGAGGGAGGTAGAGGAAAGCCAAGCTTGGGGGAAGGAAAACCAGTATCGGCAAATTTGGGAACTTCAGAATACTTAGATATATTGTCCAGGTTGTCCTGTTTTTATGCTGAAGGGAGAGACCATGGGAATTTGAATGAGGATATTTTGAAGCAGCCAGAAAGGGCAATGAGAAAGCAAATTATAGATAAGAAATGAAGAAAGTTATTTGGAAATACTATTTTTGCATGATAATGGGCAAGCCAAATAACATTCTGGATGAAATCACCTTACACAAATAGGGAAAGTGAAACACAACAGTCCTGTAATTGAATACAGACCGAACCAAGATGAGTACTTCTGTTAAGTATTCAGCACACAGGATTGCAAGTTCATTAAAAAAAAAAAAAAAGCAAGCACATTCTAGAGACTCCTATATGTGTGATCACTATTTAAACAATCGAGCACATGAATAAATCAAGTGAAGATTAAGTATATTAAAATTCTTAGCATTAGCTTAGGGGGAAAAAAAAAACCAGAAAAAAGTCCCAACCCAATTCAAACTTGTTCGCAAGAGAACAGATCTAATTCTTTGGAATAAGAAATATGAAAGAAACTTCTTGTCAAACTGTGAACACCATTCTAAAATAGCAAGATATCGTATAGTTCTGTAGGGTTATTCTGCATTTAAATTAGATGTAGCAGTTAGGAGTTGCTAGCAAAACAGGATAAGCCATCTGGGTAGTGTGACAATTCACTTGCTATTTCCTATCTAGTTGTGTATTTGCTTTACTGGTTTTAATTGTCATTCCATATCTCCACAACTCTTGCCTTCTCCAAAACAAAAATAAGTAGATTGAGACAGAAGTATTGTTTACTGGGTACTCAGGGTTTTGGAAACCATAAAACAACTAATCTAGATCAAGGCACAAGGTCACATAGTCAAATTAAGCCTCATTTCCTGTGGTTTTAAGTGGTTATCTCTGGGCTTTCAACTAGACAAGAATTTTTAGCCACCAGCGCACTTGCAGCAAGTGTGGGTAGAGCCCTTCCCAAATCTTCATTCACGAAACCCAGTCATGATGATGATCAGAAATGCAGTTATTGCAAGATTGCATTTTAATGGAAGTACCTGTCCACTAAAAGGCACTTTATGCATTAGAATAGTTTACAGACCTTCACGTTCTGAAAAATACTGTTTCTTCTCCACAGAAATATTGAAATTTTTTCAGTCCAAGGTCTCAGTAACAGAGGTTCTGAAAAAATAATGTTATATTCAATAGTGGAATCTATCATAACTTGATACTGTGAAACAAAAGATAACATAAAAAATCTAAAGTCAAATTGATGATGCATTAAAATAAAGGGTTATAGTAAGAGTTTTTAATTACTTGTCTGCATTTCCCCAAGTTTAAGCAGAGTTTTGTGGGCAAATAGTATTCACAAAATCTTATACTCAAATAATTTAATTATACAGTGATTATAGAGTCATAGACACTTAGAATAGAAAACACTACAAATATTATGACTACCTGACATAGTATCAGTGTAAAAATGCGTTATTTAAGAGCTCCAGAATATCCAGTGATGACCACGGAACAGTCATAAAATCCTCCACTCTGGGTTTAGGATGGGTATATGTACACATAAGTCTGTCTGTCTACACACACACACAAACATACAAATTTATAACACAGTTATGATTCCGTGTGTGCAGGAGGAAATGGGATGTTCTCATTTACCTTTTAATCAGAAGTAAACAGTAACACAAGTCACGTAGACTTTTAAAGAAACTATTAGTGTTGAAGAAAACAGTAAACACACATAATGAAAATGTGGTGTAAGAGGCATGAAATAATCAACTATAAAATATGTTTGGACATGATAGAATCCCACTGTAATTATGAAAAAAAATAAAAAGAGAATTAGTAATTAGTATAGAAGTAAAACAGAGTTTTAAAGGAAAGACATACTATTGCATAATTTCAGGACTTTATTTTTTAAAAAAGAAAGGCAGAAATAAAAGAAATAGAAAATTTCTTGTATGTTCTTCAAATTAAAAAATATTTTTGATAAAAAGAATGGATACCAAAAATATTCCCTTGTACTTAGATTAGGAAGCTGTTAACATCCCAGGCTTAGCTCTCTTAAGTACTTGACCCTGGCTAAAACTGGAGAAACATGAATTACCAATCATCTCAATTGCCCGGCCAAAATGAGTATGACCTTTTGATCACCTTGAATCAATTCAGACTACATAATTAGGATCTCAGTCTACAAATAAATAAACAAGTAACAAAATGTGATGACCCAAGATTATTTGTGCCTTTCTCACAGTAACAAGGAGACTTTTTGGATGACCCTGCCCAGTTCTCAAGAACTTGTATTTGTGGTATTTGTGGTACATGGAAACGACCACACAAAGCTAGTGGGGAAGAAAGGAAATGTTGTAAAGGAGGAGAAAAGGTGAGAGAATACCAATAGGGAAACAGGAAGTCAGAATCAAAAAATTGCACAGCTTTTCCAGAAACTGAAGTAGGTCTGTAGTTACAGAAGCGTAAATTTTGAAATGCATGGACTTCGTTAGTGTCCCAAAAGCTTACTCATGTTCATAACCTAGTAATTTACAAAGACAATAATATTACAATTAAATAGGGTGTGTGTGTGTGTGTGAAAGTATTTCTGTACGTGAAAATCACTTTCTTAGAATTCCTGGAGATTTTTCCCAAGTTTCTGGATGCTCTAAGACTAAGTCCAAATCAGGAAAGCAGCCCACAGGAGAAGACATAAATCAGTCCCAACAATAGTACCCCATAGTTCCAGTATAAAATAATTATAGTACCTAGTAAGTAAATTGAGGCATTTCTCCCTTTGGAACTTCTTAAATTAAGCCAAGTATTTTAATAAATGACATGTAGACTTGCTTGAGCATTTTTCAAAATTAAAAATCAACCAAACAATCAGCTCCAAACCCAAAGGCAGAGGTTGAAAAATTTCAGCTGGCCACTGGGTGATTAAATAATTACTGTGGACTTGTATTACACAGCACTGAGATGGTTAAGTTTCACTTAAAAAACTTACTGTTAACTTGAAGTTAAAAGTGGAGTGGAGGCACAAAGACCAGCTCTTGAGGAGTCAGTGCCACACCTCAAAATACAGAGTAAATTAGAGGAAGATTAAACTAAAGGCTTCAATTAAGATCACAGTGAACCCAGTATATGAAAATGTCAGGAAGTGTTGTTTAGCTTAGAATGACAAAACAAAACAGAAGAATGCCTTCTTGCCATGTCCCTGTAACCCACAGACACTTTTTCTTCCCATGGGGCCAGTGGCCATCTCCCAAGCCTCTGGAGGCTGAGTCCACCTGAGTCCACCACTTTGCTGAAAGGCACATCACATTACAGGCAATCTGAGAACAAACTGTCCAACACGTGTGCCACAATCTGTTTGTATTTACTTTTAGAATCTGATATTTGGACCACAGGTACTGTTACACTGTTTGGCAAGATGACAGCTTGCTGATTTAACAAGTAGAAAAGTATCATTTATTTGACTATATGAGAGCAATGTTGTTTCCTCTGTGAATCCATTGCCAGTATTAATTAATTATTTTTTTCCATGTATGAGTGTTTTTTTGTCTGTCCAAGAAACTCTGCTCATAAAGTATTTTAGAAGTTTGAAGACTTTATTTAAGCTGAGTTCAAAGTATTTAACAAGTTTTACATCTGCACAATAAATTTTGACTTTTTAGTGGGTCCTATTTCTATAGCATCAAATTAAAGGGAAAGTTTAAGAGCTTTCACCTCCAAAGGGGAAGCAATTTCAATTTTACTCAAAACAGCACAAAGAAAATTGCCTGAATCCAGAACAATAATGTAGATTTATCTGATGATCATAGTGGCAGTTTGGAAGTGATGAGGGCAAGGATGAGCACCAATACTCTGCTCATGGAAAGGAGGCACTGAACAAGACTCAAAGACAGATAAGTCTCCCTGCCGTAAAGACTCAGCACATGAAACATCCAGGAAGATGTATTGAATCAATGTCATCTAGATTCAGTTCAGTCCACTTAACAACAAATAGTTAATTACAATAAAAGTTGCAACTTTTGCAGAAGAAATTGGTTACACATATTAAAAATGTTTTCTTTCTAATGGTGATCACTTCAGCAACTCTTGTTCAGTACACAGTGTAGAGCCAACATCACGATGTATAGACATCCTTAGTGAGACATTGTACATGCAGGTTGTCCAAATTAAAAAAAAAAATAAAAATTTAATTACACAATTCACATAAGTAAATTTCAATATCTGAGTAAACTACAGTCCCAAATTTGGAACCTATTCTGCAGTCACCAAAATTACTTGCCAAATCTAGTGTTCATTCACACAGATTTCCACTATAAAGGAAAATTATGGTATTTCTGTATAGGAACAAGCTCACTTAATTTCGCCATCTAATGATGAGATGCATATTTAAAATCTGGAATGAGGTAAATGCAGAGCATAGCTTTCATTAACATTTTGCTCAATGAATGAGGAAACATTTTGTGTTTTCTGAGAATATCTCTGGAATTTCTCAGAGGATGCAACGTAAGTTGATTAAGGTACCAGAATTACTTTTAAATAGATTATGATAAAAGACATTAGAGTATAAAAATGCCCAGGAATTTTACCAATTTGGTTATTTTACTGTTTTGTGGCCTCATTCAAAAAGAAAATGTTGCATAGCAATTTCAAGCAATTAAAAGATATATAAAATGGACATATGGTGCTAAAATCTCATGATAAATATAAATAAGAGAGCCAGGAAGCAAACATTTAAAAAAAAATAAAATTGCAAAAGAGCTAGCTGTACAGCCATCTGGTTACAAGCATTAGTCATGTTTAGAATACATCCAGTACCTATGATTGGCTTGAGCAAACAGCTAACCTGTGCTCCAGGCAATCATGTTGTAATTGAGTAAAATGGCACATAGGGATAGATTGGACAAGCTTACATTTTTGTTGCACCTAATTCTGTCCAGATATTTATGAAAGTAATAACATTAATAAACAAGTCACAGTCTTAGCTCACAAAAAGTCATGTTCTTTACTAGGTCATGAAAATCTGGTTTTCTCCATTAGAATAGAAAAATGGAAGTTCATTTAAACTTCTATACACACAGAGAAAATCTACACATTCACGTGGAAAGGATTTCAATAATAAAAGAGGGAAATGAAGACACAGATTTAAAAAAAAAAAAGTGTTTATAATCAGTTAAAATCTCAAACCCCTTAAATTGCTAGAGAAATTTTATTCTCTCTTTGACTACCTGTTTTAATAATTTTAAAGCCAGAAGGTTTCCTTTAGGCTTTCTAGCATTTCCATATCACTCCAGCCTTTATGTGAGACCCTGATGTTTCTGTGGCTAATGTCAAAGACAAAATACATTCAAATTCTTGGCTGCTTCTGAGCCTGGATTTGCCATCTGCATCTGACACCTGCCTGTGCCTCTGTAGGTCATCTGGTCAATGCAGTGCATTGCCATAGAAGGTTACACGGGTATTTCTGAACCGCAGTGTCGAGCAGAGGTGCAAGTTGAGAGCCTGTGGTCAAACACATCGGTGCTTTTCCAGAATGACTAATCTGATGCCTTATCCTGGAAAAGACTTTCAAAACAATGTTAGTAGAGACAGACAGATAAAGTAGCCCCGTTATTAGAAGTTCCAGGTACACAAAAAAAGTATGCACACACGCACCAGCCAAAGGTTACAGTTTTTATAACTTTCAGTAATTAACATATTTGATGACTATACCCAATCCATGATACCATTTTCCCCCTGGTGTCCACCCTCAGAACTCCTCAGAACTGCCCCTTGGAGCCCCTCCAAGGGCTCTGAGCTGACTCTCCTTTTTTTGACTACAAGCTATCTTATTGTTTCAGTTGAAGTTCTTGCAGGTGTTCTTCAAAACAGAGTGTCCTTGGTAATGTGTGTCTAACAGAATTTCAGGGATGTGCTCAGTAACTTCTAAATGCTGCTTAAAATGTGAGAGACTTAGGAAAACTTATTCAACTTATACAACTCTACGAAAACCTATAACATATACATTAAAATCCTTCGGCATCAAATCCATGAGGGTGGAGTGGCCGCTATGCTTCTGATTTTAAGACCAAGCTCAGGTATATGTGTATAGCACTGCACAGTGTAGATGTTCAGTTTACTTTCCACAGTCACCAGGGACAGAGGTGCTTCCCAAAGGAAATGCACATTATCTGTCTTAATGCTTATCTCGGAACTGGTCGAATCATCCTCACTCTGGGTCCCCCGGGACTTTTCCAAAGCTTAGGATGGCTTACCCAATTTGCAAGGAAGGGAAATGATGTGCAGAAAAACTATTCATTGCTTAGAATGAGATGGAGTAGAGTTCTCTGTAATAAGATGTTCTGGTAATTCAATGTGGGGAAAATGGTAGTTGGACAGGAACACAGCAGAGACCTGTTGAGATCAGCATACTGGGGTGACACCTGTTAAACAAGGAATATGGGCACTTGTTATCCCTTGTAAAAATGATCTAGAAGTAAACTGAAGGAAAATGTGATCTAATGTTTTAGTTTGCTACTTAATAGTTTGATTTTTGTTTAGTCTGACAATCCATTCTGCTAGTCTTTAGGACTGTTCAAACTGATCATTTATAGTCATCAACAAAACTTTTCCTAAATTAATATGTCAAAGCACAAACAATAAAGCATAGACGGTAGTGTTATAGTGTGTTTGATATATGCCAGTGTGCTTCCACATATTCTCCAATAAATGAAGAAAAATGAGGGACCCATGTAACAGCTGAGGGATCACACAGAAAAACTTACCTAAATGTTAAAAGTATTTGTCTGCCAAAGAAGATTGATGTAACTGAAAACACTGGTAGTACCGAGTTCTCCCATATGGCTATCTGGTTCTAGAAGATCAACATAACACCATGTGGCATCCCTTTTAATGACTGCACAAATGACTTGCAGAGGGGAAGCTTCTGTTTCTTCAGTGCCTAGATTTTCTGCTACTGAGAAATAATAAAAAACATTACATTTTCAGAAATGTTTATTCATTTTGCAATACAATGCTAGTGTCTCATAAATATATATTTTTCTTAGACTAATTCTACCTGATCTAGTGGGTGACATCTCTGCCCATGCTGGGGTGGCTGGAACTGGATGATCTTCAAGGTCCCTTCCAACCCAAGCCTTTCTATGATTCTATGAATTTCTACTTTGTGAATTGGTTATGGAGAAAATTATACAAAAAAAAAAGGTAAAGCTAAAGCATGAAGCTCTAAAGCTTCATGACCATATGGCTCAGTGAAAGCAGGTATGCTAGAAGGGAGATCATGTCTTCTTACCTATTTAGCAGTCTTTCAAAAAGCCAAGAAAATATTTTATGAGAGAAGGAAAATTAATTGATGTTATTTATTTAGATTTTGAAATTGCCTTTGATAAGATTTCTCACATCAAATGGATAATGAAATTCAGAAGGATCGAGAGGCAATTTGTTGCCATGAACTAGAAACTATCTAAAAAAACCGTGAGTACAGAGGTACAACAAATAAATTCATAAGGTTTGTGTGGTTATGTATGTGTAGCAGTGTTCTGGGGAGGGTGCTGAACAGCAAGATAACAAAATTCTATAGGTCAAGCAAACCCAGATGAAACTAGGACTGACATGAGGAAATAGGCAGTGTAGTGAGGTGACAGTAAGAAATTCAATTCAATAATAAATCTGGATGCAGTTCTAAATTACTAATCACAGCTGTCTAAGGATTACTGCTCAGTTAAGCTGAGAATCAGAAAGTAAATAGTAGGCTACAAAAGGCTAGTATGAAGAATAAAAAGATCACAAGCTCATTATAAATCAAGATATGCCTGTTGTGCTAGGAATAGTGTCCCCAGGTTAGCCTATCACAAAATATAGTAATTCTAAAGGTGTAGATAGGAGTAATAAGAAAGATTAGAAAGAGACTCAAAAGTCTGTAATAAAATGTTGAAAACTGGAACTCTGATTTACAGAGACATCCCAACCTACCTTGTATTATCCAAGTGAAAACTGGTGGTGAGGATCATAAAAGGAATTTAATCTTACCAGTAAGAGTGCTTCTCCCATTCATGATTGCGACACAGATAGTGGAGAAGAAATGTGTTTGGTAAACAAAGAAAACAATGTGAGAATCTATAAATATTAAACCAGAACTATAAACATAAATCATAACTTCTTGATAAGAAGGTGGCATTTCATCTTCTGATGAACACTTAGACATTGTCCTTATAGCAGTGAGCACCATGCAGAGCAGCATTAAGAGTAAAATACAATGAGTCCCCATTAAATTCCCTGAAGGCAAAGAAGGTGAGGAAGCCAAACTTGGACCATACAGAAGCATGATGGCAGGGAACCCAAAGATAGTCATGAAAGGTTGCACTCTGCAATTTTTACACAGAGTGGATCTTGTGTATTTGGGTTAGATCTTGCATCCCCCATGAACTTCCAATACTGGCATACACACTATTTCCTGCCCTTAGGTCATGTCTCCACCAGCATTCCATAGAGAGTGTGACTAGCTGACAAACTCCTTAAGAAACTCACAGGGCTTATTTCATTTTTAACCTTTTTTTATACAGATAGCCATGTTCCTCACATCCGGGGGAATCAGTGAAACACAAGAGATCTTGAGGAAGACAGGTAGGGTTAAGATCCCTACTCTGAATATCATGAGCTTGAAAGGCACACCAATGGCACATCAAAGAGATGAAAATCTCTTGTTGCTAAGGTATGGTATCTTGGAAAAGGAGGAACAAATGCAGGCTTTAGTCCTTATTTTCTGGCATCATCTAATTCTTCAGTGAGAAATGAAGCTTCCCCTGAAAACAAACCCAGCTACATTTGTGTAGAGCTTTGGGATCATTCTAAACTAAAGCTGCTTACCCAAATCTTGTTCATTTCACACTCATTTTCTAGTGCAAGAAAAGTATAATGAAATACATTCCTTTTCCCTGACAAAACTTCCCAGTCTTCCTTCTTCCTATAATCACTATTTATATTTGAATTCTCAAATACTTAAAATAGCCTCCCCTTTTCCAGAAGAGCAGTTCTCCTCCCCAGCCTGAGTCCTCAGATTCAGATTACAAAATTAACTGGGAAGAGGATGCTGTAAATGACATGGAAAAATATAGTAAGTACATAATGCTAGGACTGGCTAGAAAACATCTTTATGGTACATCCCTTCTGTGCTTCATTTTCCACTGCTGTGTTCTGCTCTTAACTTCTGTCCTGCGCTGCTCAGAAAGTATCCATATTATCTGAGTAAGACTCCAAGCCTTAATAATTTAGCTTATTGGTCTGAGCTGGCAAAATATGTGGCAGAAATAAGACCAAAATAGATTGGATGGATTTAAGGAAGCACTGACAGTGAAATGCAGGACTGTAGCTACGGGAGACAGAGCTAACAAGGACAGACCATGCAAAGTGCAATGTAATAGATAAACCTACATCTACACAGGGAAGAGCCTGGGGAGGGCCAGGATTGCTTAACACTTGGGCAGTGCTACTGGAGGTGCTCTGCTTAAAGAGGGTGATGAGTAGGAAGAGACCAGTGTGACCATAAGCAGCCATTTGCTGCAAGGCACAAAAACATACTATTTTATTCCCACTGGAGCATGGGATAGAACAGGACTGAGTTATCCATCTCCTGTCCCTCAGCTCAACTGCCCCATAGGTGGGGCATTTACCTGTGAGTCACAGCTGCAAGGAACATGGGGACAAGGGCAAGCCCTGGACTTCTGAAGCTCCCAAGTGGAATCAGTGATCTCGGGCGATGTATTGCCCCACACAGGTATGGGAAAGGCCTCTGATCTGCCACACTTTGCTCATAGTCAAGGCAGGAGCAGCACATGCCTCTCTTTGGGAGAATTATTTTTTTAATGAGAGGGAAAGGGCTGGCTTCATTTCTAAGAGAAGTGCCAGGTTGTTTTGTGCAAACTCCTAAACACAAAGTTACCCTATATATGTACAGCTTGATGGCCAGGTTGCAAGTTTATCCAAATAAAAAAGCCCACCCTCTTTAGTTTTTGTCCAGTTTTATAAGTGAAACTGTCCCATAATGCAGATTACCTTGCAGAGAGATTTCCCACTCACCTTCTTTCCTTGGGTAGAAGAAGCGAGAAATAATATTTCTGGCTTTAAGGAATTGCAACACATTTCATGAGTTTTCAACTGTGACTCCCTGAGCTGCTGCTCCAGGACAACCAGTACTCAGCCTCCAGCTTCTGGTGACTCTGCAGCTTTGGAGTAGTACCAAAGAGGCTCAGGGATGCTTTTTTTTAGGGAACAGTGAAATCCTCCTGCATGCCAGTAGTAAGCTGAGAGAAGAAAGGTGTGCTTTGAAGGAGGAAGCTCTGTAGAGCTACCCCTTCATAAATCATGCTTTCAGCATGTTTTATTCTTCATAACTATAAAAGTAAAAAGGAAAGAGAATCTTATAGTCATCTGGCCTTCAGACTGAGAACAAATTCACCTTGGTAAAATCCCTCACCCACGCCGTGGCACAACACATCAGCATACGGGCTGGCAGGTGTGGCCCAACAGGCAGTTTGACACCCAGAAGTTCAACTGACCTCTGTTTTGCTGATCTTGAGTACCCTTGTCTTATTTTCCTCACTAAGCAACAGTTATGCAGGCCTGATTAACACCATGGAAACAATTTTGCTGAGGTTTCCCCCAGTGTTTATTGCACACCACCTATCTCTAATTGCTGGCAAGCAAAATTACTTTGAGCAACAGAAAAAAAAACCCCAAACAACCTAAATCAAATTTGAGTCAGTAATTAAAAGAATCAGAATACTCAAGAGAAAGCCTTCCTTTTATTTTTATTTTCCATGGAGACAGAAAGCAGGGAAGAGATTCTCCAATCTATTTTAATTATGAAATAATATTAGAAATGAGACCTTAAAGGATATATGTTAAAAAACCCAAAACCAGAACATATTAAAAAGTAAAGACTCTTCATTATTAGCAGAACCCAACACTACAAAATGCAAAGCTTCCAGTATAGGAAACCTGGACTGATGAACTGATGATATCTGGACAAAGCAATGGTTTAATTGCTTCATTTTTATAATGAAGGTAGAATTTTCATATTTACCTATTCATGCCAATAACATGTCTATTAAAATCTTCAATTTCATATAGATCAAAATATGGCACAAACATGAGCGGTGTGTAAGGATCAAGATTTGTCTTGCAAGGAAGGGATGAGTGGGAGGAGGTAGTGCTTCTCAAGGAGAATGCAGGTCACCACTTACAGAGAAGAAAGAGAAGTAGGACTTGTGTGCTAGACAATAGTGGCTATCAGTGATTGTCCCATTTTATTATTTCTTTTCCTTTCCATATATGATGTTGAAAGTCTTTCTAGCAGATATGGCAAACTACTGATAATATAAACATCTTCCAGTGGAGTCAAGAAACTTTGGAAAGGAAGGTCCTGCTTAACTAACCTGATCTCCTTTTATGATCAGGAGACCTGTCTAGTGAATGAAGGAAAGGCTGTGGATGTGGTCTACCTGGACTACAATAAAGCCTTTAATACTGTCTCCTACAGCATTCTCCTGGAGAGGCTGGCAGCCCACAGCTTGGACAAGTACACTCGTTGCTGAGGTAAAAACTGTCTATATGGTTGGGCCCAGAGAGTGGTGGCGAATGGTGCTACCTCCAGTTGGTAGCTGGTCACTAGTGGGGTTCCCCAAGGCTCAGTATTGAAGCTGTAAGACCCCAGGCCTCAAGCGACAAACTCACCAGTGGGATTTTACTCTAAAAATACACAAGGCTCCAACAATATCCACCCTCTGAATATATTAGAGGAGCCCTCAATTCTTTTAACATCTTAAGAGAGAGTGCAAAGGAGAAAAGCTGCACATGCTTTCTCAGAGGGTGCTTTTACTTGCAAACTTTAGAAAATAAGGGAACTTGGCAAAAGTTTAAAAGGCAACATGCAACCAAAGTAAAGCATTCCACAAAGCACTGACTTAGCAAATGCCAACACACACAACTTAGCAAAATCTAGCCCATCCGGTTCTAAGTTACCCCAAAAATAAAGAAATGAGATTAGGAGAAAAAGAGCAAGTAAAGAGAAAGAAAAAGAGAAATATAGCTACCTTCCCTAGATCCAGCATGGATCCAGATACAGGAGCCTAGAAGCTGGAGAGCTCAAACACATAGAGACCCCACATCTGGTTTTATCAGCTCTGGCCCCCTGTGGCCACCCTTTCCCAGGCGGGACTTCTAGCCCACCAGTCACTCAGGGGGCTCTAAGGGGGTGGTGCTTCCACCATGCCAGCCAACCAGGGGCTGGGTTAGGGGCTCCAAGAGGCTCCCAGAGGCTGAGATACTGGATAGAGCATTCCCACACCTTCCTGAAATTCAGCCTATCCCTTCTGCCACCCTCTCAACACACTTGAGATGATTGAGCCAATAATTAATATAATAATCCAGTGTCTCACAGGAGACACTCATGTTTCATATCTTTATTGATGATCTCGATGAGGGGATCAAGTGCAACCTCAGTAAGTTTGCAGATGACACCAACTTGGGTGGAAGTATTGATCTGCTGGAAGATAGGAAGGCTCTGCAGAGAGATCTGGACAGGCTTGACTGATGGGATGAAGACAGCTATATGTGGTTCAATAAGGTGAAGTGCTGCAGGTTTCTGCACCTGGATCACAGCAACCCCATGCAGTGCTGCAGGCTGGGGCAAGAGCATCTGGAAAGCTGCCTGGTGGAAAAGGCCCTGGGGGTGCTGGTCAACAGCAGCTGAACATGAACCAGCTGTGTGCCCAGGTGGTCAAGAAGACCAATGGCATCTTGGCCTGTATCAAAAATAGGGTCGCCAGAAGGACCAGGGAAATGATTGTCTCCTTCTGCTTGGGCCTTCACTTCAAGAAAGACATTGAGGTGCTGGAGCATGTCTAGAGAAGGGCAGTAGAGCTGGTGAAGAGTCTAGGGACTAATTCATGTGAGGAGCGGCTGATGGAGCTGGGGTTGTTTAGCCTGGAGAAAAAGAGGCTCAAGGGATACCTTAGTGGTCTCTACAACTACCTGAAAGGAGGTTGTAGCAAAGTGGGGACTGGCCTCTTCTCCCAAGCAACTAGCAACAGGACAAGAGGAAATGGCCTCAAGCTGTACCAGGGGAGGTTCAGGCTGAACATCAGGAAGAATTTCTTTATTGAAAGAATGGTTAGGCATTGGAATGGGTTGCCCAGGGTAGTGGTGGAGTGAGCATCCCTGGAAATGACTGGACATGGCACTCAGTGCAATGGTTTAGTTGGCATGGTGGTGTTCAGTCAAAGGTTGGACTTGATGATCTTGAAGGTCTTTTCCAACCTAAATGATTCTATGAATATTAAAGATGAACACAAGATGAGAATAATTATAGGGCCTGTGCCTAGGATAAAACACCTTCCTTTTGCAGGCTGACCCTTCTGGCTATTTGAATAAATTGCACTAGAGGGTAATACCAATTTGACCGTCCCTCAGTTCCTTATGAAGAAAGTTCAGAAGGAAATAAAAGACAATTTCCACCCCCCTTCCCTAACCCCCTCCCAAATCTCTTCCAAGGTCCTTTATGATTCGTTGTGCTGTGCTTCAGCACAGGTCACAGCTGTGAGGTCACAGGATGAGTCCATACAAGAAAAAGACAGGAATATTAATTCTCCTGCACAAGAATCACAAGAGCCAGTGTGCTTCATCATCAGCCACTCTTGGCTCCTGTTTACACCAGAGCTTTAAATAAAATTAACAACAAACAAAATATGATGTAGAATGAGTTACTTGTCCCTGAGCAAAATAAAAGATTTTGGGAAAGTTCAAAGTCTTCAAAGGAAGATGTTGTATCTCTGAGAAACCACTTGCAAAGTGAATTCTGTAGCTGTCCCCAGTTTTGCTGGAAAAGTGTTTCTGGCAGAAAGGTAACGTATTCAGAGAAAAAAAGCGATCTTAAGGAAATGGCAATGAATACTCTATTTGCTAACCAACAATTGCAAGCATATTTTGATGCCAAAGTTGGTGAATGCTGCCTAACCCAAGGCATTCTGAGGATCAAAAATGCCCACAAGAAACAATGTTATTGTAAGTATTCACTGCCTGTGCAAATTAGAGTATTTTTTCAGCAACTCAATACCTAAGTATAGATTTAAATACACATGTGTAGAAAAGCTCTCCAGTCTACAGTTATGGAGAACCTAATTCTGCCACTCTTAATGATGAAGAGTAGTAGCTGAATACACGAGTGATCTTGTTAAATAACTTTTGGTTTCGGTACGAGTTACACTCTTAGGATCATCTCCAAAGATATTACAGTGAAAAAATCAACAAATATTTATTAAAGCAGAAGAGCATACAGAGAAGCCTCTAAAGCTTCTTGTGTATTTGTAAATGGACATGCAAGGCAAATGAAAATAAACCTAACCCAAGCTCAAAGGCAAAACTGGCTTTCTTATTGATACAACAAGAGCAGTGACTAACAAGCCTCTACTCTGGTCTTTCATTTCTAGAGCATTTATTTCTGAAAGCTTGGCATTACTGAATTGCTCACAAAACACTAAAAAACAGAACTTGCCAAAGAACAGTTTGGTGGAGTGGGTTTGGGTTTTTCTCTTTTCTGTACTACTGATGAAATAAGCCTACATCAATGACCCTGCTATCTTGTAATCCTAGATGTGTTACCAGGCAACCATTATAGGCAGCAGCACCTGGCTTGCCCCCCTCTAAAAATAACCCAAATCCTTTCACTCCATGCACTAATGAAAGTGGCATTTTTCTACTGCTAAATGCTTACTCAGATACTTCCTTTAAAAAAATTCGGTGATACAATGCTAGTTATCCTTTCTTGAAGGAATGTGATCAGTTAACAGGCTCTAACTGCATTACTTATATTTTCACCCAGCTATATACTTCAAATGATGCTATAGTTGGAAACTAAAGTAAATTATTTAAAAGCTAGAAACAATGTCAACAAATGTAGCAGGAGTCAAAACTGTATGAGCTGTGGATGACTGTACCAAAAGATTTATCACAAGGCAAATATACTTTTGTATCTTCAATGCTATACAATTTTGAAACAATAAATTAGAATCATAGAACGGTTTGGCTTGAAAGGAACCTTAAAGACCGTCCAGTTCCAACCCCCTTCCCCCCCCTCCTTCCCCCCCTCCATGGGTAGAGACACCTCCCACTAGACTAGGTTGCTCAAAGCCCCATCCAATCTGGCCTTGAATAGTTCCACGGATGGGGCATCCACAGCTTCTCTGGGCAACCCATTCCAGTGTCTCACCACCCTCACAGTAAATAATTTCTTCCAATATCTAATCTAAATCTGCCCTCTTTCAGTTTAAAGCCATTCCCTCATGTTCTATCACTCCATGCCCTTGTGAAAAGTTTCTCTCAATCTTTCTTGTAGGCCTCCTCTAGGTACTGGAGGGCTGCACTGAGGTCTCCCTGGAGCCCTCCTTTCTCCAGGCTGAACAGCTCTCTCAGCGTGTCTTCATAGGAGTGGTGCTCTAGCCCTCTGGGCATTCCTGTGGCTGAAATTTGTATGTGGCTTTTCTGAGGTATCGCCAAAAGATGCATGTTTAGCATTTAGATAATGAAAAAAATGACAGAGTAATGTCTTCCTTATATTTTCTCAAGGCAGGTGTCATGAACTCCTGAATTTGGTGGATCAAGTCCAAGAGTAAGCTGAAGAAACTGCAAAAGTGTGACTAGTGATGCTACAAGAAATAGCAACTGATAGCAGTCAACATCCTTTAAGCCAGTGCAGGGAGCCCTGTGTACAAGAAGAACTTTCCAACAAAACTGAAGACCTGCAGTTAATCACACATCATCCTAAGTTTCTACAGGTAAGCTCTAAAATTTGATGCAGAGGATACAAAACCCATTCCATCTGGGCTTGACTGTGACATTTTATCCAGATTGGAAGATAAGGTGTAGAAGACTTCTGTGTACACTGTCCATCAAAACCTGAAAGCACTGTGCAATTAGCAGCTACCAGCACAGTCTCTCTGATGGATTCACAGCTAGTGATAAATCCAGCAGAAGCAGAGAGACTGCCACCAACACTGGGCAAAAAAATTACATGAGAGGAGAGCAGCATTGCCATAAATCACGTCTTTCGTGCTCTGAGTTGAGTTTTTTCCATGGAAGTTTCTGGTTTCTGTGCCACTAGGAACTATTTACCAGCTTAATTTAGGAATAGCAAGTAGAAGTTTCTAACTCGTATATGAATATGGGTTTGCACAGACTTCTGCAAGCTTGAACAGGGTGTCTTATCACACTAGAGAATGGTCTCAGTGCTTGATCTGTCACTCCTCTTGATTCTCCCTCCAGCCAGTACCTGAAAGCATCAGTGGAATTTTACAAAGCCAGAGAAGTTCAAAGCAACAAATGTCCAGCAGCAGCAGCTGCACTCCAGAGCAAGGAATAGCAATGCAATAAGCAGAGTACAGACTTAACAAAAGTCTTCAGGAAAGCTAGCAATGATACTTCAGAAGCAGATAAACATGTCAGTGGAATGGCAAGAGGGAGCTAAACAAATGACAGTGTACACTTGGAAGCCAATCTGCTTTATGGTAAATTTAAACTCCAAGGTAGATTATCCAACAGAGAATAAAATTTGTATTCTCTGAAGAAACTACACAGAAAAGCACCAAAAGGAATCACTAGGAACTCAAAGCTGCCACTTTTTTCCCTGGTCTGTACCATTCCATTTTTTTTCTCTCATTAGCACGTCTGTTAAGTGGATGGGCTCCTTAGGCAGCATAAACATGAACAAAATGGGACATTCACAGACTGGACTAAGCTTGGGTGACAATAAAAAGAATGCTATGGGAAGCAGAGCTCTACTGTGACCCTGGGTACCCTGAAAGATTACAACTGGCTAAGGGAAGAGGAGTTTTGATTGGAAGAACATGGCACCTGGAAAAACACTGCATCCACTGTGTACTACAGAAGTGGAAAAAATGAAAAATAAGAAAATACATCTTTCTGCAGAACAAAACCCCCAAAACCCTAAAAACATATTTAAAATGAGGACCTATACACCTATACACCAGGACCTATATTTCCTAAGATGTGATTTGTAGTCACTGAGCTCAGTGACAGCTCTTGATTCTTTTTAAATGACTAAACAACCCCATGAATGACTTTACTGCTCTGATTTTCTATGAATTTATGACAATATTAGGGATGACTAGCAAGGGCAGTTCTAAGCATTTTGAAATTGGCTAGATTTCTAGCAGCTTAAAATGTCTTCAGTCAAGCCCTTTTGCCCTGAATTTTGAGATAAGAAGTCATTGAAATTACAGAATAATGAAGACAATAGCAGGGAGATGTGTTCCTGAGGGGCTTTATTCACAGTAATAGCTCCCTAAAAAGTTAAATGAATGTATGCCAATTGTTATTTACGTAACCTTTTATAAGAGTTTTTTAATTGGCCAATGGGAATACATTCATAAGATCTAATTGAGACAATGGTATAATTCTTCACAGTGACATTTTAATCTATGATAAAAGGCAGAACCTTAATTTTAAGTGTATTTGGGTTGAACTAGAGATATAGAATTATGTGAACCAGAGGCATAAAATCTAATATGCAATTATCCATTACATTTCTCAGTGGTAAAACATAGAAAAAGAAAGCATTTACAATACTGACACAGATTATGTCAGATTACACTAACAGTTATCATACTGCAAATTAAGTAGTACAGCTGAGAGAAGAGCTGGACAATGAGGACGGTTTTGCACCAGGTTGAACTAAGCTTTCTTAGCCTGTTACATTAATGTTTTACCGTAAGCCTAGGACGCACAATTTGATGTTAGTCCCACATAGCTAAATAGCAAACTACATTCAAGATATGCTCGAGATCAAGCGGTGCCTTGATTAGTAAAGGCATGACTCAGCCAGTTCTAGAAGCCAGCACAAAATATATAGTTTCTTGTACTATTCTGTATCACAATTTGGATTTCCCCTTGAAAAAGGAAGAGTATAGATGATTTCTGTAATGAAAACCTATTGTATCCTTCATCTGGCACTCTGATATACTGCCTCTGAGAACAGTAACAAATACAAAATTTGAAGAAACTAGGGGCATGATATGGAAGAGTGCATAAGTGGCTTGTACATACACAAAACATGCGCCATGGATCCTTCTCTGCTAATCTATTATCTACCTAATTATCAAGTTGAAGATCATTGGCATTGTTGCAAGAGTATACATTCAATGGCTTAGTAAATCCACCATCTAATAGTAAATGTTTCTCTAATTTGTAAATTGATAATATTATTTAGACAAACTCAAATATTACATTGTATATATGACATGGCAAAACTGTAATGTTTGGCTTAGTGAAATGTAATACTACTTTGTCTTGTCCAAAATATTAAAAAAGAAATGTACTTGAGAATTTGCTTGACATTACTTTTTCTTCGGTGACTTTTTTTTTTTGTCTCCTTGGGACTTTTTCCAATGCCAAAATTTTTCAGATGGTTTTATATTTTATACATATATTTATTTTTATTGATTATTTTACTATTAAAAATGCCTTTGCAGATGGGTGACAGCCTGTATTGTTTTTTTCCTTCTCATTTATTATCACCAGAGATGGTCAAATTCCCTTTTTTTAATAAATCTCAGTCATTCTCTCTTATTAAGCTTCAGTAGCTGCATCTTACACAATCAACTCTTCTGTTCATGGTAAATGACAAAGAGAAGAAATCGCTTCTCTGTCTTGTTTGTATCAACTCTGAATATGTCTTGAGAAATTGCTATGTATATAGACACAAAACTCTTCCAAAAAGCATTACCTACAGTCTGGCTCTCTAGACTTCTGCACAAAATACTCTGATAAATAGGTGTTAATAGTTTCCAGTCAACTTTCAGTACTTCCAACAAATACTGTAAATTGTAAAAAGCATATAAATGGAATCCTCTAAATCACTGTGAGTGCTGTGGAGGACTGCAGATAAATTTTAAATAAAAGCTATTATACAGTAAACGTACTGATGGTTCTCACACAGAATTTCCACTTTGTTGCTGTGATACATGTTCAAATGCAAAACTTTCAGTATTTATGCCTCTGTATCTAGGACACATAGGTAAACACATGTCTCCTCTTGTCTTCTTCCAAATAAAATGTCTTAGTATTTATAACCCTATATAATACATACTGTGTGTTCATTTTGCTTCTTTTTGTCACTGTAAATCCAGTCTTTTTTAATGAAGATTTGCTTTCTGGTGAAAGACACAACTGGGGCTTGTTAAACCCAAGGCATGGGTTAACTATGCCCAGTCACCCTTCAAAGACAGGCAGATGCTGAGGAGAGACCCTGCCAGCTCAGAAGCAAAAGCCACACAAGTGTCAATACAATGTGTGGCTGTTTCTAAGTCTACATAGATTTGGAGACCAAGATTATCTCCCTAGTAAATGTTCTTCTTTGTGATAAGCTGGGTTTTGGTGTGGGCATACTCTAAGGAACCTGTTTGCCCTTAGCTAAAACATAGCTCAGTTAAGCAGAGGCCCCCATAAGGCACCAAAGAATAAAACTCCTCAGATCCACCACAACTTTTGTACTTTCATCACGTAAGCCATCACCTAGCCCCACCAGACTGACATTCTGTTATTTGTTAGATGCCCTAACAATGAGAATGCAAAAATGTGCACTTCTGAAATACCACATAGCCACTAGGTCACATTTTGCCCTGGAGCAATCCCACTAGTTTTGGTTCCCCAGATAATACTCTCAAGAGCCTCTCTAGGGACACAGCACCAAACATATCTGTCTGCTTTCCGGAGATGAGGGAATCTCTGGCAATAAAGCAGCACCCATAAATGGAAAGCCACATCCTCCTTGCTTCCAGGCCCACTCTTCCTGTGGGGGCACACAGAATGCTAAAGTTGAATTTATTAATGTTAATTGTACAAAAATAGACATAAGACAAGCTTATCAATATCTAAAAACCACAATGTGTCATAAACAGGAGAAGAAGGGAGAAAAAAATAAAGTGAGGGCAAGGAACTGGGCATAAGGAACAGCCAAGTTAGGGGTTTCTAAAAGATAAGACTGTAAATTAAGAGAAAAAAGAAAGGATCCAATTATTGGATCAAAGAACAAAAAGTTGAGCACTAAATTAAAGAGATGACAAAGAAGTAAAAAATGACAGCAGTGTTAATCATGTGCAGTTACATGAGATAGTATGAACCTGAGTTCTTGAAAATGAATAGTGAAGGGGAACAAACTGAGAAGCCCTGCAGGTCTCATGAGAGAAATGCAGGATAAAGCATACAAAAGAGCAGGTTTTAATGTTGTTTTTATATCTTTTATTGTGCAGATGCTAGTTACAAATGCATACAGTTGGCTTGTCTGTATCAAATCTATTAGAAGTGCTTTGCTGATCTGTTCCTCTCTAACCTCAGACTACTTAGCCTTGTACTTCAAAATTATTAAGTATGGCTACATCCTGACTTCATCCTCCTGCCAAGGTCCAAGTTAGAACAATTCATGTGCCGTACTTGGCTTTGGTGTTGCAGAGTCCAAAAAACTGGAAGCAGAAATGGGATAAATATCACAATGGGATAAAAATGGTCATCCTAAGAGAGGCAAAATTTTTGGAGACTGGAGATCTGGCACTGGCTGTGACACATCTACTCTATTTCTATGTGGCCACATCTATTCAATTTCTATTCTGAAATAGATATACAGATGGGACCTATATGTTCTCTGTTATATTAATAACAGCCATCAATCTTTTGCAGAGCTGTCACATCATTAAAAGCAGGGAGCATTCACAAAGTAGCACATCAAGAGCCCTTAAAAATGCAGATGAAGAAGTTTAGGATAAACACACAGCTAGGAAATTGCTTTTCACTTTCAGACTGAAATAAATAAATACAATATTTCTAAACAGGCCCAGATTGCCTAACAAACATTTAATTTCAAACACCTGTTTCTAAGTTCAAAACATTTAATTAACTGAAATGTTGTCTCTGTCAGGTTTGTATTTTCCTCATTCCACTGGTCTTGTGAAATTATTTATGACTGTCATTAGTCTAAAACTGAATTAAGCCCTAATATTAAATCATGCTTTGAAGCACATGGATGAAGCACACATGAACTATCATGTACAGAGTCCTCACTTTGGAATGAAAGCTTGCAGTGAATGGAAGTCACATCTACCTGTTCATTGTCAATGTGATTTGCTGCTTATCTGCACAACTAGTTGAAGGATTTTTGGTGACTTTCCTGAAGACACCCTGGTATTTCACTTTTCTTCCTGTATGGGCTACCTTGTAAGAATAAACAAGCAGACAAACAGGAAAAAAACCAAACACACAAAACCAAAAAAAAGCACAAATAAACAAACAAACTGACAGCCTATAAGGAAAAAAAATCATGGAGGAATGCACTTACCTGAGACTCCATCCTTTGGGGTTTTTTTAAGGGGGTCTTGACTCAGTGCTGTTTGCCTTGGCTCAGCAAGCAGAGATTGCTCTCTCCAGAATGCCTGTGTCCTCCTTATACCCTTCATTAACATGGATATCACAGATATGATGTCTTTCCTCCTTCTCCAAGGTTTTCAGGATGCTCCGTTCACAAAATGGATGTGTAGCCTTGCCCAACCTAGCATCCAGCCTCAAACAATACTACCGAATGTGGATAGACTCTCCTCTGAAGTCTTCCTATGGCTGTGGCAAAGGTGCCTTAGTTATGTCCTTTTCCTTTATCTCCTTTCAATGTTTTTGCCCAGAGGCAATTCTGTTGGTGCACTTTCTGAGGAATTCAGACAGATACTGGACACCCAGGAAATATTTCCCAAATAAGGCAACTGCAGTAAGATGCTCCCTTATTTGCATTTGTATTCTCACAAGGCTGGGTGAGGGATATCTTGGATCAGGCCAGGGATGGAAACACGAACACAAGATATGCCCTCCTTGGACAGACTAGTGGTCTGTCTATTCCTGTTTCTGTTTCTGACAGTGGCTTGTCTATTCCTGTTTCTATTTCTGACAGTGGCAACAGGGAAGGTGGTCTAAGAAGAGCATGAGATGCTGACCCCTTTCTGCAGTCCATTCTAGTGTACCCTCTGGAACACCTTCCCAATCTCAGCAGCAGACAGGCTCGAAGTTACTGTTACCTCAGGAGAATGAAATTCAAGAGTGAGAGCAAAGCACCATGGCACAGCTGGGGCCACAGGAGCATGGTAGGATTCCCAGCACCTCTGACCTCAGACAGCCAACCTGTCCCAGGTAGCTGGAGACAACACTCAGCCACCCACAACTCACCCTACAGCTGCATGCAGCCGACATCTGTTTCTGCCTCCATTTGCAGTATTACAGAGTTTGTAAGCTACAGTTAATCATCCATCAGTGTGGCAAACATAAGTAAGGCTGTATAACAACATGGCCGTGTCCCAGTGGCTTCCCAGAGTGGCTGACTGAGAGAAACATATTTCTCTAGACACAACCTGGACAGAGCTGTGCTATGCATGGTCTCCAAGCTCCCCTCTGCTGTCACGTCACATCCATGTTTTTGATGTAGGCCAGCGCTCACACATGTAGCTAATCAGCTACCCTGGCTGAGCTGGAGAGTGGTCAAATGATGTTGGTTTGGTTTACACTGCAAAGGGCCACATACATCTACTACAAGAGCTGACACATCTGGAAGAGGATTCCCTGCTGAGGAGCTAGATGTTAGCTTTCCAGTACTTCAACTCTCTGTAGTATTGGATCCATTTGGCCTACACCGGCTGGTCTCTTGAAAAGCAGTATCGTGTTTCTGACCTCTGGTTAGGGCCAAAGTGGTGTAAAGGAGCAAGGCTGAAGGCAGAAGGTGACTTCAGCTGCTGTTACTTATAAACACCTTTATGCTATGCCCTTGGTAAAGTTTACTCCAACATGCTGACTTGTTAGATTGAAATAGGAACTTTTCCTTCCCAAAGGACAAGCATAGACACTAGGATTAGTATAGGATTTATTGTCCTTGTCTTTCATCTGAAAAAAAGGCACAAAACTTCCTTTTTTGGACAACTGCTTTTTAACACGTCTGTTTTGCTCTATGTCAAAAGTAATGTGCAACCCTTAAGGCTTACAACAATAGCTGTGTGTACAACTACCTCTGTTCGTTAAGAGACTGACCTGTGCTCTATTAATATTTATAGATTTAAATTTTTAATACACAACAATTCTGCATTTTTGAATAGGTGACTTCCTTCATTTTAATGGTTATGGAGTAGGAATGGGCTCTTTGTAGTTAACACTGCAATAAATTTTTCATGATTAAATAAAAAGTTCTTACCTCTAACTTCCTCAAACCAAATCCTCTTGGACAACCTGTTGGGTGCAATGGGGAAGAATTCTCTTAAGAGTTATATAATATTATATTTGTGGCATTTCTTCTTAAGAAATTTAGATTTATGGTACATAAGGATTTTCTGTATCTGGAAGTATTTAATAAGTTTCTTCCTAAAATTGCTGAATTATTCAAACATCAATTTGGACTTATTCAATTTTAGAGAAAACTGGATTCTTATTTGTAAAAGTGATCTTTGTGTTTTAGTAGATGCATATTGACAAAATAAGAGATTAGAAATGTTCACTTGAGTTGGCATTTTGGACTAAGACATAGATTCAGGCTTCCATTAATTTATTTTGAAAAGACTTTAATAGTTGCATTATAATGAACTTCTATTTTGAAGAACCATGCGGGATTTCAAGACTGTTGTGAATGAGTGTTTTAAGTTCCTCAATGGATCACTGGCAAAGGTATCAGCAAAAGCAAGTTTAATATAAAAGTGAAGCCATGATAAAGTTTGTTGGCAAAGTTCACCCTATTACTTACAGATGGTTAAAGCACACAGAGAAAAGTCAGACTAAAATCTAGGATTAATCAATCTAAAACTAAAATCAACATAAAATGATATACATGGATGCTGGGGATGGAAAAAACAGTAAGCATGGGAAAGTGTAAAAATGAAAAGGAATAAGGGAAACCCTCCTGTGTGTCACAAGATTCAGAGCTGATCACCTTGCCAAACTTAGCTGTAGATTTGACCAATGGTATAGGCCTAAAGATTTTAACAGCATGTAATCTTAACAGCACTTAATTGACAGACTGGAACGATTTCAAAAATTAACAAAAGATTCTTATAGAATTTACTGTAGCACAATAGTAACTTGCTTATAGGCCTAACTTACTTACAAATCTAATATTTAAGAATCAAGACAGCAACATGCAAAGTACATTTGCTATAGCACATTCACACTCACACAGACCTAAAGGAGAATGTACAAGGTATACCCATAAAAAATTCCTCTTTAATTCATTGAACTACTCACACTGGATGCCTTTGCATCTTCTCAACATGCAAAGGGAGTGGGGGTATCAGCCCAGGCTCTGTAGCTGACATTTGGTTGTGGTCCTCCAAGTATAGCAAATTTGAGTGTTTGTTAGCTCTGAGAGGCCCCACACATGGGGAGATTCCTGATTGCACCCTCTGTGGTCCAGGAGAGCTCAAAGTGTCTCACTTAGGAATGTTGTTGATAGGGTCATGTGGTAGGTTGATCCTGACTGGACGATAGGTGCCCACGCAGCCACTCTATCACTCCCCTTCCCAGCTGTAAAGGGGAGAGAGAATAAGATGGAAAACCACTCTTGGGTTGGGATAAAGCAGTTTATTAAGGCAAAGCAAAAACTTGCACATGCAAAAATCAAAGCAAAAAATAACTTTACTCTCTACTTAACATCAGCAGTGACGTCCGGCCAGTACCCAAACAGCAGGGCTGCAGCACATGTAATAGTTTCTTAGCAGGCAGTCATTGGAAACAATGAATGCCCCCCTTCCTGCTCCTTTCCTTAGCTTTTACACCTGAGCTGCCGTCATATGGTATGCAATATCCCCTTGGTTAGTTTGGGTCAGTTGGCCTACTTATGTCCCCTCCCAGGATCTTGCCCTCAGCTGGGGAAGGAACTGATGCTGTGCTCAGCAGTGGCCAAAACACCGGTGTGTTACCAACACCCTTCTTTCTAGCTACCAGTGCAAAGCACAGCACTGTGAGGGCTGCTCTGGGGAAATGAACTCCATCTCAGCCAGACCAAATACAGGCCACAAGAGGTCACAGGTCACAGTTGGGTTTTCTCGTAGGAATTTTCCATCCTGGATGCAATATGGGTGGGTAACCTTTTTTTTTTGAAAGTTCAATAACAAAAATGTTGTTCCATGTTGGTTGCTACTCAGACAAGAAAAGTAAGTTTCCAAGACTGTTGGTTAAAAAACAGGACCTTGTTAGCACTAATTTCTGGGAGCAGACAGTGCTTTTGATAAGCCCCAGAGGAACTCAGCCCAGGTCCTGTTTGTCACAGCCCAGGCCTACAAGCATTTGTGCAATCATAGTGCAGCCCGAGGGTGGGGATGCACCACTGCAAAAACCTTGCAGGTGCTACATAAAAATATGAACCATTTGGAATAAGATGAAGTCAGATAATTCTTGGAAAAAAAAATCTGTGCACTCACTAGTCACTGAAATTTTTTTTCTTGATCGAATGTACATTGTCAAGGTCTGGTTTGTGTGTTTATGTGGTAATAGCACCTTTAGTAGAGGCAGAACACAACAACAGTGAAGAAGAGTTTCTCTAGAATAGCACACCTGGTTCTGCTTCATCTCCATGTGGGTCAGGATCTTCACAGTGCCACTCAGGTGAGCTGTTATTGCATTAAGAAGTACTTTGTTCTTTCAATAACAAAATGAATCAAATGAATTTTCATTTAAGAAGTATATGCCATGTGAATACAGGAATCACAATCTCGTCTATTATCATCTGGTTTAATTTTCTCAGATTGGCTTTTAATGTAAAATTTGTACCGTGTAAGATTTAGTCATGTGAAGGGTTTTGGTCTCATAGGTATAAATATAATTTCAATTAGGGTTATTTGGACTATTTTAATGGTATGATCCTCAACCTGAAAAAGCTGTACAAAACCCAAACCTGTTTCCATTATCTGCCTTTTTTTTTTTTTAACAAGTATTTTTAATTTGTAACTTTTGAGTAGAAAAAAGTCTAGCTCATCTTATTGTTGGAATATAGTTACGCCTGTGAGCCAAGGATTCAGCTGATGGATTTGCCACCATAATTCTTTATTTGCAGGATATCATGGCTTTATTTACCCACAATGAATGTAAAGAAAGATATAATTCTTGCAATCTGTGCAGAGGAGTTTGTGTTGTTTTGATAGTATCTCACACTAGTTGAAGAAATTTGAGCACATGTAATCCCTATGAGCTATATTTCAATATTTGGGATGATCAGGAATGGTCAATAATTCATTATCATATATTCTGAATTTGGATCATAGTACTATGCACACAAGGTGCATCACAGAAGATTTCTCCAGTTTTACAGAAAAAATGTTTACTGAGGAATTTGGAAACAGGGCAACTCAAACAGTTTCATTATCTATCCTGTGGTGTATCTACATCCTTGTGACAGTCAGATGAATGTACTTGCACACAGTAGCTGAAACAGCTAATAAACATTTCATAGCATTCGATGAAGGGGATTGTATTACTTTAGATTCCTTCCTGATGGTATTCTCATGTTGGCTTCACTGAAAGCAATGTTTGTCAATAGACAATTGAGAAATTAAACGTGTTCCTAAGGCAAAACAACAATACCACTACTCCAGCTACATGATACTTAAAGCAAATATAATTATTAATATTCAGTATGCAATGTTTCACCTTAAGCTTTGATTTCACACCCCCTGAGATCCATCCCATCCTATGAAGCTCAATTAATTTCATTTTTTATCTTCACTTGCAAATACCTTGTTTTCCTTTTGCACGTGGTCAATTTAACAACCTAATCAAAATCAGAGCTTTCCGTATATATGGAATATAATAAATGCATGCTATTTTCCTAAAATTTGCACCAAACCAGAGTAACACTTCAAGGCACTATCTGAAATATAAAATAGTAAGACACCCATTCTAATTACAGAGCAATATAAAACAAATACCGGGCAATAACATTATTTCCTTGCATCCTCAAAAATGCAAGCTGGCAAGCACTGCTGGGATGTGATTAACAATTTGACAGCTGGGGCTACTTATAAATTAAATTATTTCTTTTGCTATTAACCTTTGACAATATCAGTAATTCCCACATCTAGGACACAACAGGGTCTGGTATTGGACATGGAGGAGAAACATGCACTGACTCACATTGCAAACAACCACACCAAAACAGAGTCTTTTGGGTGGGTTTAGCTTCCATGTCAACAGATAAGCAAAAGCCAAGTTTTCAGTAGCAGTCAGGAGCTCAGGGCTCCCACAGTCATGCTATGGGGAGGTTTTCAGAAATATTAAGGCACCAGCTCCTCTGAACAATCTACTTATTGCTTTAGGTGCTGTGAGACAGCTTCAGTTTCTAATACACTGCCCCTTACAGACATTTCTCGGCCTCAGGGAACAGTGGCTCAGAGCCTCTGCCTTACCCTGCCATTCCTCTGCCATTATTTTCATTTACTCCTTCCCTCACAAGGCTTCACTGCATGTGTTTTACTCCTGTCACAATTTGTTCCTGTTTCAACAGTAAACGTGGACTATTTTATTTTGTGGCTGCCCAGCAGAGTGGCATTCCCATCCTGCTAAGACCCTCTGGGCATGGCTACAAGACACGGAATGCCTGTTTGCAAATCACCCTAGCACCGGGAGACAATGACAGATGACCTTTTACAACATTGGGTGAGGTATTGATGAAAGTCATTGATCCCATTTTTGAGTGACTGTCTCACCCAGGTGGACAAGTGAAATGAAAGATCTGACAGAGTCTGCAAAAGCCTGTGCTTTTTGAGACATCAGAAACTTTTAGAGGATTTTTTGCTGACCTTTTGGATTCAACAGGGTTAAAAGATATAATAACATTGTTCATATGTGGGTTGGTTTTTTTATTTATTTAAAGAGCCTTCTTCTATGCAAATAACTGGTTTCTTTGCTTGTTTTGGTTTTAGATAGACATGACACAATTGGATATCACACAGCTCTTTACTTGTGTGATCAGTACTCAGTGACAGGGCCGCTGCTCCCCCAGGTAGAAAATCCTTTGCAGATGAGTCAACCTTGCTTCTAAGGCAAGGTCTACACACTATATACACAGTTTTCTCTCTTGGAAGAAGCTGTTCTAGTTTTTTTGATGTATGACCTATAGGAATCAGCTATTATTTATTTGCGTTATTTTACTGGGACATCATTAGTGGCTTGTTTTCTTAACAGACAACTCAGACTGGATCTCAAACAGTAAGTGATAAAAACATATCAACTTGTTAGACAGCTTTTAATAATTTCAGAATCATAACTGTAAAATGTGGTGTTAACCTGAAAATAAGTGTTCCATAAAAATGTTTTCATTTGTTTTTGAGCTGCAGCGTATACATGTAGTGATAGTAGTATGGCTGGTTAGGTGAGTTTATGTAATGGCAATCTATTTCTGAGGGAGCACAGATGCAGATTTCTGCCAATGACATACAAATAGTCGTTGTCAGAAATCTGCCTATAAATAATGGATTTAGCATCCATGCATGATAAAGTGGGGTAACAAAGATGCTGCCCTTGGCAGCTGAATTCATGATAAATGGAAAAAGAACTCTGTATTTCATTCTTAGATCTGTAAAAGCCAAGCACATCTCTTATCACCTGGGCAGGGAGATTTCTGTTAGAATAGGTTGCTGTGGGGACACAGCAAAGAGTTTAAATAGATATTTTTAGTCAGAAAACACAGCAGTTAAGGAGATGGCTGAGAAATTTAAGCATCAATTCTGTAAAAAATGTGAATGTTGAGAAAATGTTTTCACACTGAAACCAAACCAACCAATGCTGACGCTGTGCAAGAGGTTTCTCATGCAAGAGGTGCTCAGTTGCCCAAAATGCTCCATCTCCCAATGGATAATTCTGCATTCCCTCTCATTCACAGTGCTTAGTGAGACTTGCTATATTCCTTACAAGACATGCTGTACAGTATTTCCCCATTAACAAATCAAAAGATACCACATTTCATTTTTTTGATGTCTGATAAATTTCATTTCACACATTTAGTATGGTATAAAAAGTCCTTTGGTAAGGTCAGCAACTCCACAGTAAGCCTTCAGAAAACACTTCCCTTAGCCTTACTAGATACCACTGTGCCTCATTGTTCTCCTTGCTCATAATTCAAACTGCAAGCCATCGTTTAGGCTACCTGAGGCAAACCAGTCCCATCTTTGTGTCCAGGCAGTATTTCCCTTTTAACCTCTTCCCTGGGCTCCCTGCTCATGAATACTCTTGATTAGTTGATAACAACTGACAAACACTTTAAGGAGTGAAGTATATCTCATTACTTTCTTTGTAATTCTCTACCAAACACATCTCCCACTGCAGTCCCACAATTTGAACACTCACAAGTCTGGAAGTTAGCCACGAAGCACAGCCAGGTTCACATACAAATGTTAGAATCTGCATTCTCTCCTCTCTCCTGCTATTGCCCCCTAATGCTTGACAAAACAGACACAACAGAAGTGTGCAGCAACTGTGCAGCAAGTTTCTCTGGTTCAGTAAATGCAGAGTCAGAGTTTTACTTGCCACCTAGTTAACAAAATGTTAAACAGAAATCTGGGACTCCTGTGTTGCTGAAATCCCTGATTCTTAGTCTTGTTGATAAAAATATTGAAATGTGGCACAAAGCATAGTTCAAGCTGAGCCTCCCTGGCTGGGACATGGCACGGTTTTCTCATCTCAGAGCTCTGGCTACAGAGCAAAGCCTGGACTCACCCATTCTACCACCTGCAATGCTGAAGTATTAATGCCAGCCCATGCAACCTGGAGACTTCATAAAAACTGAGCACTCTGTCAACCCATCCTCCTTGGGAGCAACTGCAGCCTTCCACTCACCTCTGCTGAAGAAGACAAGAGATTCCCTCGCGTAGGCATCTCTGGGGTCAAGGAACTCATCTGGTCATCTCTCACGTCACTGTCAGGGAGATATGCTGGCACCAAAGGAAAGCAAAACCCTTTCCTGATCAGACCAATAAAGTCTGACAATTGCCTTGTTGTGGATGCCAGAGAGATTCTGAATATTTTGGCAGAAACAACAGCTTTTTCTAGGTGGGAATCTGCCTACATAGGATTTATGCAGGCATTTCCTCACTTGGTCTGTAACCACCCCTTTGCAGCGAAGTGCTTCAGCGTTATCGGCAATTCTTTACATAGTTCTGAGTTTAAAATCTACCACTGCCTAAAATAAAAGGAATTTCAATCACAGTGCTCTCTTAAATGAAAGAGGTGGATGCCAGTTTGACAATTTAAGCTGATAGCTGAGATACTGCCTCTCCAGCATTTCTGGCATCTGGCCTAGGGAGGAAGTAATGAGAGAAAGGGAAGGGACAAAGAGAAAGAAAGAATAAAGGAGGATGAGAGTGATCCAGTCCATTTAGTATAATGACAGAGAGCCCTGAAGGGGACACTGATTTACACCTACTCAGAACAGGCACTTCAGAGCCAGTATTAATAACAGGTACACAGTTGTACAACTGAAACAGCCACTGAGAGAGAGAATGTGATCAAAAGAACTATATGTTGTATAATAAAAGCAATCAAGCCTGCAGGTCAGAAATGTAATGAAGGATAGTAACTGCTGAGCCCAAAATTACTACCTTGGCTAGTTGCCAAGTTAAAGAGAGGGTCCTAAGTCTACTTGAAGGCAAGGTAAAAGGTAGGAAATAGGCATTTCTGCATTCACACCTGAATTGAAAGCACCAGTGTGTGAAAATTGATTAGCCATCCAGGCAGGTATACCAAAGGCCTAAACAAAGGTTTCCTGAGCCCTCTGCAAGCACAAGATCAGGCATACAAGAGAACAACGTTAGAATTGGCAAACCATCTCCTGTGGGTGCAGGTACAGATTCCCGATTTAGACACTTCGAGAGAACTTTTCTGAAAAGACTCAAAACTTTACCTCAAACTGAAGCAGAACTGTGCTTTTAGACTGAAAGAAGGGGAAGGTAGTGCAGGGTCATCAAGCATTCAGAAAGTTACTCAGGCACAAACCTTGTAGGCACTGCTGGGCTGCCTAAGCACCACGTGAATATAGCTGAAGCAAGAACATTGCAAAAGCTGAGGTACATGGGAAGTATATGAAAACCAGCACACTTCAAATCAGTATTTAGCTCATAGTTACATCAAATCTAGCACGTTATGGAAAATTTAGAAGGCCAGGGAGCATTACCATTCACAATAAGGAGATTTGCCTTCAGATACTGGATATTGCAAGCTCTTCCCTTGTTGCAAACAAACCTGTGGAATCAAATGGAACAGCAGCAAAATATGTCAAGGCAAGACCAGATTTGTAAATGCATCAAACAATGTGCCTGAAGTTGAGGGAAACATTTTGTCACAGAACCCAAACTGGCCAATATAAAGAACTATCAATAACTGAAAAATACATCATTCAGAAAGCTAAGTAAGAATCACTTATGGATATTACTATCAAGACCAACATATTCAGGGCCAAGATGGTAAACAGAAATCATTTGCAACTGATCTGGAGGATGACGGGGAGGGGCAAAGCCCAGTAGTGGTTTCAGATTTATTTCCCTCTGTTGACGTAGTCTTCTCATTTCCAATATGCAAGAATTAGAGAGGAAACAGAAGGCACTGCAGCGCCTTTGGCCAAGCTGTAAAGATTGCCAAGCACCAGCTGTGGTCTGGTCTTTCAGTCCTTTGAACAAATGGCCACAGCTAATACAGCAAGTCATCCTGGTGTTCAGGGCTTTCTTTGTGACCAAGCAGTGATGTGTCCCTTCTGGAATTGAAATGGCCCAAAAGAAACTAGCCTGTGGAACAAAGGCTCATATGTAATCTCTATGGAAAGAGATTTTGCTTCTCAACTACTTTAAGTGTCATGTATTCACTGTCTGAATACATAGAGGTGTACAATAACATAGAGAGAATTATCTTTCAAACCATCAGTTTCCTCCAGAAATGCCCCAGTTTCCCCCTGTGATATCAGACATGCTGCAGTTGCTGTGCAGATGGTGTGATTGCACTTGATTGGTAGAGACACGATGGATAAACACTTGATTCTTCTGCAATGGCCATGGCAGTCTCTCTATGTTCTTCACCCTCACAATCTGGGAAATATCTGTTTACCTAGTGGGAAAGAGTTATTTTTTCTTACTTAAAAAAGAAATCTGTACGCATAATACACACCATGCACACCAATGCCATGACAAAAACCCCCTCAAAATGTAAATTCAGAGAATGCAAGCTGCCCACAGAAACATGCCACACTGCTGCAGGCCACGGTGCCTCTGCAGACTAGAGCAAGCTATGCCATTTTCAGTGACTTCCCCTTCTCCATTTGCCATTATTTTTCTTCTGGTAATTTCTCTATGGCATTTCTTAAGAAGAATTAATCTCCCTGAGCACCTTCCCTTGTTTTTACAAATGCAGATCTTCAGATTCAGTTTAAGCAAGCTGTCTGTGCACCGTGCAGAAGATGGCTGATAAATTCTGTATCATTACCACAATCTGAATCACTGTAGACTAGTGATTTAATATTTTAATGCAATCTTCTACACACCTACAATCAGCAAATGCATTTAGAAATAAAAATTGTTTCAAAGTGCCACCAACTGTTGTTTTTGCAAACTGCAGTTCAAAGAAAGTGTTTTTTAAATGCTTCTACTGGATGTTAGAGCATTTTCTGGTGAAACACACAACTTACAAGGACAAGCCTACATTATCATTTTCCCAAGCTAGACAAACAGTGCATCCCATTACAATATCTCCCCTATAGCTGAGTTTTAAAGGCAACATAATACACTCTACCAGACATACCTTTTCTGTTGTTTGCAAAATATTTTTTCAAATCTGTTTTAATGACAAATCAATTTCCAAAACTTTAAAGAAACCTCCAAAATTATGTCAGAGCCAAGCACCAAAAGTTTACTTTGCTTTTTAAATGTCTCTTATTAATGATGTGTGAGTTCCTAAGCATTATCATGTGCTGAAAACACCACACTGCAGTGCTTTGCTTTCACCTCCTCCAGAATTTAATTTTCACTTTTCTCAAACTTTGCTTTCCCTCACTCCCTGTATTTTGATTTCTCCTGATCCAAGCGGGACTTCCCTCAAGAAGAAACTCTTCTATGATCTGCTGACCGTAAGCAAAGAAACAAGATCATAAAGTTTACCATAAAGGCATAGTAGTACTGATCTCTTGGTGCCATGAACAGGGAAGTAATCACAGAAGTTTGTCAGTCTGCATTGCACATTTAGTAATACAGCATGAGACAATCTTCCAAAAGACTGAATGGTAACAATTCCTGCTGAGCAGATCTCCATAAATAGCATCTCTAAATCAATTCTGTTTGCTTGCTGTGATCATATGAAATGCATCAACTGTTAAAGAAATCAATGTGACCCCAAAGATTCCTTGGCTTGATATTTTATTATTTTGGGGCTACATGCTGATTAGGCATTTAAATAATTTTCTGTGCAAGCATCTGCATTATTTGAATATGCCAGATTGTGAACACAAACCTTTAGATTTCTCCAGTGCTTGACTTGCCAGCAACAATGATAATAAAAATAACGGCCTTCCCTTGATTTTGCTAATACCATTTAGCTTTTTCCAGAGAGGTCAAAGTAGGCATTTTACTGGTTTGAAACGAAATGTGTTGTGCAAGGTCTGAGTTATTCAGCTATTGACTGGTGGGAGCATTAATTCCAGTGAACAGTAAGTTACTCCAATGTTCTCAGTCCAAATTGATCCAATAGAATGAGACCCCCTTTGAAGTCTGAATTCCTCCACAATTTTTCTTTCAAAACTGCCTCTCTTAACCCACTGTAGATGTAGTGGGTAATCAGTGCTGATTGATTTCTGAATGCGCAGATGGAAGAACAGGGAGATGAATGGTGCAGAGACATGAGAGGATGCAAAGTTCAAGATCATTATAGGCATGTGCCAAGAAGACTTTTCATAAAAGCAATAGAGTGATTGCATAAAAGCCAATGAGGAAGAAAGAATTAAAGATACAGCTTTAAGGTGCAACATGGAGATTGTCGCCTGGAGGAAACTGTTGGTGAGATGGCTGGAGGAGGGAGGAGTTTTCAGCAAAACAGCATATGCTTCAATGGAGATGAAAGACGGTGCAGAATTGTAGAACTTCCTAATCACATTGAAAAAAATCTGCTCATTTTGCCGTTCTGAGAGAGAAGGATCCCAAAGTGGCACATATTGACACAACAGGAGATGTCTGAGCTGTGTGCCCGTTCCTTTTTCTTAAAATAAATTTCCAAAGAAACAAATTAATAGTTTGATTAAGAAAAGCAATGACTTATGATCCTTGAAATTTTCCTTACAACAGGAGTTCAGGTTTTTTAGATTATATCAAAGATTTGAAATATTTTCTGACTGTTTCAAATTAATAGAAATATCCAGATCTACAAAGCTGCCACTGCCTTAATGGTAGCTGGCTTTATCACTGAACTTCCCGGTATAAGAAAACCAAGAGAAACCAAACCAAACCACAGTAAGAAATTCCTTTATTTCCATTCACTGTTTCAAAAGTAACTGTTATTATCGGCTACATAAATCTCAAGTGCAGTGCAATATTACGTTTTACCTTTGGCTGCTCTTACAGGCATAGTTCTGACTACATAAAATTCATGATTGTCATCACCATATAAAAGTATTACATTAAATAAATATAAGGCTGGATTTTGCAACTGGCATTGCAAAACCAGTGGAGAACAGAATGACAGAATGACAACTGGCAAACAGAACAAAATCTTGAACATTTGTAGGGTAAAGTGTTAGATTTCTACAGCCCACACTATTGAGGTTGTGCAGTTTTGTTTTCCCTTCCAGTTTAGATCTAAGGAAACCTAATTATGATTCATTAAATGACTCTTCTGGTGTCAACTTAGGTGACAACAAATAAAAATAATATCCTTTTCTTTAATAAGGAATAAATCTAAATTTTGTAGAGCTGCAGCCAAAGGCTACTGCATGTATTAAACACTGGTTTATAAAAAATATGTCTTTTCAATGTTCCTTGTTTCCTAGTCAATTGTTTCGGCATCTCTTCCCATTTCAAGATGAATATATCTCTCACCATTTCATTAACACAGTGTGGAATAGCAGCACTTCCTTTTGTAGCAGATTAACATTACTGTAATGCGCAGTATGGGTTTGTGTCTCATTTACATTAGGATCATTTAACTCTGACAAGAGACATTTTTATAGGGAAAATCTAATGCACACTGCAAATATTTAGTTGTAGAGGCATCTAGGCTAAGGCAGCCTCCCTGTTTTTCGCTGCTGCAGCAGAGACTGACATGTAGCAGCAAATCCTGTCCTTCTCCAGCACAGGCTGCAAAGCTTTTAACAGCACTCATCAGCACAGACCAGGCTCTCCGCATGTATCGGTGGCTAAAAGTTGACCCCTGCATTCCACTTATCAGAGAGGGATTGTGAGTCTTTTATTCTCACTAATGAGGGCCAAGACAGGGTGAACAGGTTTGGGACTTCGCTGAGACTCCCATACCACAAAAATGCATTTTGCACCATACAGTCACGTCACCTATCAGGGAGGTAGTTATCAGAGAGAAACTGAACTCAAATGCGTTACTTTAAGCTAATTTCCAAGCTTCCCAAAGACTGGAATTTCTGACTTGTCTGCAACACATGAAGCAATTCTTTACCTCATCATTCTGATTGTTATAAAACCCACTTCTGCTGAAGTGGTCAGGTGTCCTTTAAACTCAACATTAATCTCGTACTATAAACATCTTTATTTAACATTCCTCATGGCTATTTGAGGAGCAAATAAATATCCTTCTGCTTTTCAGAAAAACGCCTCTGCAATTAAACCTCTTATTAAATCCTTAGATTAGCAGGAGCTGTACTGTCATACAAATACTGTATTAGCATGAAAAAAAAAAAAGTTAGAAAAGAAGACATGGAGTGTTCCTGCTAAATGAAAATTCTTACGAAGACCATAGGATCCACGGGGCTTGCCTAGCACAAAAGAAATCTTTATTGAATTGTATTGGATAATTAATAGGAACAACAATAATAGTAACAAAATTGTAACACTGCTTTCATACATGCTAAGGCAAAACTTTGCCTTGGTCAATAATCTAAACAGATTTTCTTTAGTACATCAATTTTGCTTTCTGGCACATTGTATCCCTCATTTCACTGCATTTGGACCTGTGAAAAACTTGCTGCTTCCTGGTTTCCACTGAGCTTTTCCACATTCCTGGCAATCCCTCGTATCTCTTACTTCATTAGTCCAATCCCTATTTTGTCTAATTTCCATGATTTTACAGTAATTTGTTCTGAAAACCAAACAGCAGACTGCCAGAATCAGGTCACCCTTATTTTGTTAACATGTGGTGCTGACCAGTGGCATGACAAGGCAGGATCCAAATCCTGCTGGGATTTTAACACAAGTGGTGATTCTCTCTGCTCCCGCTTATATACAATACTTTAAAGGGCAAGTTTATGTCTTCATTGCCTTGACAGCTAAAGCTATCTTTCAAAAATGCCATCACTGCTATTTATTAATCCCTTGTGGTTATGCCCAGAAATTCTGCTGCATTAATGCAAAGAAGTATAGAAATGCTGGTTGGATCCTCTGGAAGTCATCCAGCCTGACCTCCTCTGGGGAGCAGACCTGTGCCAGCACTGGGTCAGGTCAGCCTGTGGCTTTGCTTTGCCAATGCAGCAAAGGGAGATGCAGCTTCTCTTTGAAATTGTCCCCCACCTTGATTCCATGGATTAGTTTATAAAATGACAAGAGTACATCTGCAATTTACTAGTGAGCAGTTATGCTATATATTTTTTTTTTAAATAAAATGTGCAGCTCTGATTCTATGAGTTCAGTTTTTTGTTTGCTGAGAAGTAAGACAATTTGAGAGCTTTGCTATTCTCAAGGTAAACCAAAAAGTTTTCCAAATGTGTTTTAAGAAACGTCTTGACTGCAATTTCACATTACTTCTTATACTAACCATCATGACGATGAACAATAGATTCTTCCCTTTTGTTCTGAGATTGCATTTCACATATATTTATATATATTGCATATACAGGTTTACATATTATATCATATATATAATTCTATTATATATAATCTATATATAATNTATTTGTATCTTTCAGTCTTCTTACATGAATTTCAAGTAATGTAAGAGAAACAACTTAGGAAAATGGTGTAGAAAGAACTACTGAGACTGAGAAGTCAAATATCTCAAAAAGTAGGAATGGGAATACAAAGACTTGAAGACAGCAAGTCTGTTTACTAAGAAGAGGTTAAGACTGAAGCTTGATTGCAGACAATCTGAATGCAGGCTATCAAGAACTATATTGGCAGAAGTCATTTGATAGCAGGTACTCCTTAATTTAACAAACAAAAGCATGGAAGGACCAACTGTTGAACACCAAAGGCATACAAGTTCATGTTAAAAAAAAAAAGATGGAAATTTTTACCAGAAGAAGCATTTTACTGGTTGGTAAAATTGTGTGGTTTGTGGTTATGGTAGAGACCCCTAAAACTCCTTAGGTCTTTAAAAATCTGTTACTTTTTTCTGCTTGCAATAGATGGATGCTCAGATTCTTTAAAAAGTTTCAAATATTCAAAAAATGCTATCCAGTACGTAAGTAGTGTGGGTGGAATTTAACTGTAAATGTACATAGTTACATTACTTAAATGACAGCGGGGTTTAGTTCTTATTTTGTCAAAATTTGGTTTTGGTCCCTGAGATCATTTACTGTTAATTTTCTATATTATCACATTTCTGGCTTTTAGAGTAACCCACACAAACTTTTCCTACAGAGATACATCCATTTGCAAATCACCTCCATCTGAATATTGTATAATTTAGTGAAGCTACTGCTTGTATAAGCTACTATTATCAAGATGCAAAGACTGTGCTTTCCTTCATCTGGCTGTGCCCACCAAGTGTTCTTTAAATTACAGAAAGTAAAATTGTGACCTTTAGTTTCAAATATATCAAAATGTAGAAACTTCACCAAAAGAGCCCTAGAACCATTTCATCCAGTTCTTCGGTTTTCAAGGCCACATTAAACATGCTTATGGTTAGACATCCAAGTAATTTGTTTTTTCATTTCTCTGGTCTTTCATAAATCTCATATGCAATTCATTGGAAACTGCTGATACATCAGTGGAAGAGAGAGGGGTTGAAAAGAGTTAATAGTTGGACTCGATGATCCTAACAACCTTTTCCAGCCTAAATGACTCTTTGATAAGCCGCTGACTGCCCCTTTTAAATGAAAGCAGAACTGAGTACAGAAAATGCAGTGAGGTACTCAGCATGCTTAAAATCTCCAAAACAAGCTTAAAGGGCTCCCTACACAAGGGAAGGAAGATACCTAAGCATGCTATAATAATTTTCATGTAACAAATCCAAGAAATGGAGTGCACACGGCCATCAGCTTCCAGGAATACCTTTCCTCATACTGTTTTAGCCAGATAATAATAGGCTGTCATCAACTGACTGACCCATGTTTCATGGCTCCTCAGAGGATGATGTCCCAGAGGACTTTGTGTTCTTACTGGCAATCAGAATGTCAAAGACTGAACAATGCTACCAAAATGCTGCTTTTTGAAAAGGGAACTACTGAACTTTTGCAGATCTCTTTGAGAACATTAAACTAAAAATCCTTTTTTCTTACAATGTGTCCCTGATGTTGGAAGTGAGAGCATTGTTAAGGTCATATCAGATTCATATTGAAATATGTAAAAGAGCAATCTACACTACTGGGCTTATCACACTGGTCCAAAGGCCATTGATAGGCAGCACAGCAGAAGTAAATTAACAACTAATGTTATATATAGTACTAAGCCAATAAGAAAGACTGCTGAAGCAAGAAACGTACACCAGCAAAAGAGATCTCCTAGAATAAATGCCAATATTTGCTCTACAGCCATTGGAAAGAGGAAGAGTCCAGAAAAGTCACTGATATTGAGGTCCTCTCTGCCATGACCAGGTGCCTACAGTTCTTTTTTAAGTGTGTACACTTTAGGCAGAGGTTGGGCAGGATCACTTAGGATGAAACCACCAATTCTTATAATCAAACGTTAAGCAAGATACTGTCCTTTGGGAGACTGGAGAACTTGATCTTACAGGGCAGATAAAGAGCAGATGAAGAAGGGGAAATCATGTTATTCCTTCTCAAACCCCAAGTCCTTAACAACATAATTTTTAGCAGGTTTGGTTTTTTTCTCCTTTTATCTCTGTGGCTCAGAATTCAAAGCTGCAATAGAAGCAAGCAACCACGTGCATGTTACATTTTAACAGTCTGCTCTTTTATTTCTGGTTAGTTGCATAAGGAAAATAAGGGACAGTTCTTATCTTTTAAATATAGCAAAACATACAGCAAAACTGCTTTTCTCAAATAGAAAATGAGGAATATTTACATTTTGTAGGTTCTGGTTGATCTTATTTTGAACTCTTTGCAGTGCTGATCAGATTAGTTTATGTGTATCAGCCACATGTTGCTGTATATGATTTGCATGGTAAGGTTTTGGTAGCAGGGGGACCACAGGGGGGACTTCTGTGAGAAACTGCTAGAAGCCCATCCTATGTCCAACAGAGACCATGCCAGCTAGCTCCAAGACAGACCCGCTGCTGGCCAAGTCAAAGCCCAGCAGTGATGGCAGTAGAGCCTCTGGGATAAAGTGTTTCAGAAGGGAGAAAAACCAACCTCTTGTATACGCAACTATAGCAGAAGAGAGTGGTGAGAATATGTGCAGCAACTCTACAGACACCAAGGTAGTGAAGAAGGACGGGGTGGCGGTGCTCCAGGTGCCGGAGCAGAGATTGCAACCCATGGAGTGCCACGGTGGAGCAGACATCCAGTGCCAGCCCCTGGAGGACCCCACACTAGGGCATGCGGATGCTGCCTAAGGAGGCTGTGACCCCATGGGACGCCCATTCAGGATGAGGCTCCTGGCAGGACCTGTGGAGAGAGAAGCCCATGCTGGAACAAGTTTGCTGGCAGGACTTGTGACCCTGTGAGTGACCCATGCCGGAGCAGCCTGTTCCTGAAGGACTGGACCACATAGAAGGGACCCACACTGAAGGTGTTCATGAAAAACTGCAATCCATGGGAAGGACTCATGCTGAAGAAGTTCATGGAGAACTGTCTCACATGGGAGGGACCCCACACCAGAGGAAGAGAATGAGTAGTCCTCCTCTGAGGAGGAAGCAGTGACAGAGGCAATGTGCGATGAATACACCACAGCTCCCATTCCTCATCCCCCTGAGTCGCTTTAAAGGGAGGAGATAGAGAAATCAAGAGTGAAACTGAGCCCAGGAAGAAGGGAGGGGTGGTCAGTAGGTTTTTAAAAATTTCGGTTTATTTCTCATTACCCTGCTCTGATTTGATTTGCAATAAATTTCCCCAAGTTGAGTCTACTTTGCCTGTGACGGTAACTGGTGAGTGATCTCTCTCTGCCTTTATCTTGAACCACAAGCTCTTCATTATCTTTTCTCTCCCCTGCCCAGTGACAGAGCGGCTTTGGTGGGCAACTGGCATCCAGGTGTGAAGGGTATGCCTCTTATCATTCTTGGATCTTGACACTGATTTTTGAACTGTACAGATGAAAAGCAACACAAGAGAAGATGTTGTTAACAGTTACTATTGACAGAGAAGGATTTTACAGCAAACCACTCAAAGCCCAGAATCAGGAGCTTCAAAGCTACTTTCATAGTTCTGTAAGAACTTAGAGCAAATACAAGGTCTCTGTTCTAAAGAATTGAAGTCTAAGATTAGCACTAGCAGAGGCACACAGGTGGAAAAACATCAGAAAACAAAATACTACCAGGAAGAATAATAGGTAGTAGTCATAGTTTAATCAACAGCCGGACTCTTGTAAATTGTGTCTTGTAGGCATCACAGCAAGAGAGGATTTTTAGGTAACATAATGAGGATATCTGTGCTTGCTAAAGGAAACTTGTCTCAAGCCTGGGAAGGCATGAAGATGTCTGATTAAAATCGAGTAATACTCTGGGAGGGGCCAGCATCAGAGGCTAGTGGGAGGGAGTCATTAACCTGAATCTGTGAAGAGAAATGGATAAACTACCAGAGGCTTTGAAAGTTATGTAAAGAAAATTTGCTTGTTAGCGAGGTATTAATGGGGGAGTGAAATAAGAAAAGGGTGCACAAAAAAGAGATGAAAAGAGAAGAGGGTCATGGCCACAACAGCAGGCTATGGAATTGTGTTGGCAGCATTTGGGTAGGTATAGTGCAACTTCCAAGGCCAGAAAAAAGTAAATGAAACATTATAAAAACCAGGATGGTAGTCTTAGCTACTAAACCTTCCTAGCTCCACACCTCTCTAAAGCAGGGGTGACTTGGGTAATGAGGTAACTTCACCCGAGTGTTTTGTAGACTCCTAAATGGGGCTTATGGTTTTGGAATGTAGAAATCCCCTAGGATTTAGTGCTCTGTTTTAAACATGAGAGAGGCTGTGGGTCTTGGATGATGTTCTCCCTTCTCCTTCCCAAGGACAGGAGTGTGAGCAGGGCGGGAGCACAGAAGATGCTGGACCAAGACATGGAGAAGGCAGCTTGGAAGTGGGGGGAGACAGTTCATCACTAGGATGAAAAGTCATGAACTAAGGGGATGCAGGGACAGATCTGGGCCAAGTCCAAAGAATGTTTGAGAGTGATGAGAAAGCCAAGGAAACCCAAAAAGAGCTGCAAGAGTGATGAGAAAGCCAAGGAAACCCAGAAAGAGCTGCAAGAGTGATGAGAAAGCCAAGGAAACCCAGAAAGAGCTGCAGATTTTACTTTTTTTTTAAATAGTATCTGCCTACTTTTATAGCAGTTGGTAAAAAGAAGACTGCTTGGGTTTGGAAGTCTTGGCTTCCTCTTAAAGAGATGAACTGTGCACTCAATGTACCATTGCAGAGCTTCTGGAGTGCAGAGATGGAACTATGAGGAGATTAAGCATTAGGGAAGGGACATAGCAAGATTTTACCAAGGAAAGAAAGGGAAACCCATGAAATTCACAACTGAAATATAAAAGCTACAAATTAAAATTATCTGATTCTGCTTCCACAAACACAGACATGATCATCTGGCAAAAAATGAAAAAGTCCATATCTCAATTTCTTAAATCCACTAACATTTGAAAGGCTACACCCAGAAGCCAAGGTACTTTTAAAATCACCTGAAAATCTCTATTTGGCCATGTTCTACCTGAGATCTGAATTCTTTAAGAGTGACTTCTTCCTGTAATGAAAAGTAAAACATACCTTTCTAAACAGAGATCACATCTGTGTTTCACAGCTAAGTATTCCCTTCCCCAATAAATACCATTCTACACAAGACATGAAGACATGCACTTTTACAGGCTTCTATTAACCTGTCAGTTAAGCAATCTTTAGATAATGAAAAGATTGGGAAATAAGAATTACTAAAATATTGATAACTGCCATCCTTCAATGGCATTGACTACAGCTACCCTAAATCATTGGGTCAGTGATGATCCAGAGTGCTGATCTGGCTCTGTAGTTCTACTTGGTTACTTTGAGAAAAGTCAGACAAGACATATTCTGCTTCCAAGCAGTGGCATGCATGACTGTGTTTGGCAGAAGCTGCACATAGAACACTGGTGGATACTGATGGCCTGTGCTGGCTTGATTATTCTTTACTAGAGTGGATTTCGCTTAGGGAGGCGGTGATCCTCCATCCTGGAGACGTGCCCTGCCCAGCGCAGCTGCGTTCTCAGCAGCATGGCCTCAATACTGGTGACTGCTGCCTGTTCAGGGACAGACACATTGGTCACATAATCAGACCAGTGGATGTTCAGGATAGTGTGGAGGCAGCGCTGATGGAAGCGTTCGAGGAGACGCAGGTGGCGACGGTAGATGACATATTTCATGTACAGATGTTCTGAAGGGATTAAAGACTCCATCTCCCTCTCTCTCTGACCNCACGTCTCCAGGATGGAGGATCACCGCCTCCCTAAGATCGTGCTCTATGGTGAACTTGCCACCGGCTGCCGCAAGAGAGGAGCCCCCAAAGAGGAGATACAAGGACGCTCTGAAACAATACCTCAGCCTTGGCCATATTGACTACCATCAATGGTCCACTTTGGCCTCCAATCAGGAGGCATGGAGACACACCATCCATAACGCTGCTGATTCCTTTGAGAATGCAAGCAGAATCAGTCTGGAGGAGAAAAGACAACGCAGAAAGAACTGTGCCTCACCAACACTGCCTATGGAGACTTTCTGCTGTGCCTTTTGCAACCAGACTTGCCTATCTCGCATCGGCCTCTTTAGCCATCAGTGCGCTTGCAGCAAGCGTGGGTAGAGCCCTTGCCAAATCTTCGTTCGCGAAGCCTAGCCATGATGAGAGTGGATTTTGCACTGTGCAATATCTAGACCAACAGTTTCTTAACAGTCTCACTCCAAGACCAGATTATGTTGAATTTAATTGGTTTACCGAAATGGTCTGTTGTCACCAGAATAAGATCTTCAGCTGTGCACTACTTTGCAAAGCGCTGCTGAGAATAACTGTTAGGTATCTCAAATCCCTCAAAGGGCTTCCTGACCTTGCAAAGCTCTGGTATTTGGATGATGCCATGGCCATTCATTTCTGCTTTAGTCTTGCTGTACCACTCTGCTGATGAAAGTAGGCCTACAAGATCTTTGTGGCTTTCCAAATTGCTTCCGTTCCTGAATTTCTGCATGTAGTAAGAAGCATCTCTCTCTAAGCCTCTTGCTAAGCAGAATAGACAACTAAATTTTGCAATTAAGTCTCAAACTGCAAAAGAAACTGTCAACTAGTAAACATCCTAAAAGGACTCAAATCAATGGATGATGCTTTTTATTAAATTAGCAGCCCAAATCTGCATGCCAGCAAAAGCTCCTAGCTTCTGATTACCTCCGGGAACAAAGAAGACTCTAGTCTTATAAATAGTGGCAGTGGGCTTAGCATATGTTACCTTCTTTCCTAGATAAATATTAATTAGCCATGCAGAAAAACCAGATCTTTAGTAGGAAGAAAACTTTGCAGCTCCCCTTAAATCACTGTTGACATGCTGATTTCACAAGGAAAAGATTTGATTCCTAATTTGCAGCAGTTCTACTTCCTTACAGTGATTCACTGCATTGCACAAGTTTCCCTCAAGCTTTTTGCATTAGTAGCTTGTTGCTTTAAAATGTGTGCAGACTTTTTTTTTTTTTAAACACAAAATTCAGTGTTTCATTTCTGTAAACCTGATATTTGGGACCCCTTTCAAATCAATCCTGGATCCTGAAAGGAGACCCTTACAGATTCTACCTGCTCAAGCAGACAAAAGATTTTAACATACTGATGTGGGACAGAGCTTTAAATATGATATAGGTCCATATTTGAAAGTGGAGGATTTATCTTTTGGCAGATCTGAGCACAGAACGTGAGACCTTTTTTCATTTGAATCTCTACAGAGCCTAAATGCAGTGGCCTTTGTCTTCATGCTGAACAGGTGCTAAAGGTTATGCCGTTGACTTTAGTCATGGTAGGCAGTTGTACCTTCATGTTATACTGTCATGGCTATTTCCTACAGATCATTCCCCAGTGGATCTGCATATGTTTTATAGCAGACATGGGTGGGCTATAATCCACCTGTATTATAGCAGGTAGGTTAAAATTGCTTCAAGTATATAACTGAAGACAGCCTGAACTGGAGGGATGGTCATTGAGCCAGATCCTGTGGCAGCAAAGCAGGCATTTGCACTGATTTTAGTGTAAATTAGAGGTTCCAGGAGCCTCAGACAGAAACCACAAAACCAAGAAGCCAATAGCCCTTTTCATACAAGCAGTCAATTCTTCTTTGTAATGAAGCAAGAGAATTATAGGCAGTCTGGAAGGGAGGAGACGGGGCAGTATCGAAGCAGTTTCCTATGGAGTATCTCCAGGAACATCATCAAAGAGCAAACGCCATGTAGATAAATGAGGAACAGTCACCAGCTTCAAATTCTGCCTCCGTGAACTGAAATGTGTAAGGATGGGTGCAGTGTCTGGAGATTAAATGCTAGAGACAGCGTAAGGGAGAACTGGAGGGGTTTATTTTTGCGTGACCTCAGTTGCCTACTTAGGGTAATTGAATGCTCTTCGGAGGGTATCTGAGTACATTTTTCAGCAACTGTGCCTGACCAGCAAGGGTTTAGAAATTCGGTGTGTATTTGTGCCTACTGAGACCATGTGCTTGTTTCTTTTTTCTGGGTCCTTAGAGTAAAAATCAAAAGTAGGCCCAGCTGTTCCTTATAATTAAATTTCAGTAACTCAAGCTGGGTAATTTTATTTTGACTAGTGACTTGAAAGTGATGGCATTTAAATGGTCTTAGCTGTGTTTCAAAGTTAACATTGAGAAACTTCACATATAAATTAGTGTTATTTGTCTGTTGGCAAACTGAACAAAATACCACTGCGTTGATTTACATAGTGAAGGTTATCTTTGCTAACAGAAGGACTCAGAATTTCATTATCTAAAATATGAGTATGAATCTCATCACAGTGCAGGAGGCAACATTTTCATTACACACAACTTAACACCTGAGTCAAGAGCAGAGGTGAAGTTTATATTGTGCACTAAGCTCCATGTTCAAATACACCAAAACCTGCACAACATTATCTGTAGCCAAGACAGATCTGATTGTATGATGAGAACTTTTCCTTTCTGGTACTTGGGTTTGTTTCTATGTGTCTGTCTCCTCTCTCTAATTTATTTATAAGACATTTATGCCATACATGGGCAGTTTGTGAAGCAATAAACCAGTAATAGGCTCAGTTTTCATTGCGGTTTCCATATTTGGGTATTTTAGTACATCAAAATCTGAATATAAGTAGTATTAACAGTCTTATGCCAGCAGAAAGAAATTAATTTTATGCCTGCCTCTGCACAGAAGCCAAAAGCTTCAGGAAATAGGATCTCTTCTCATAAGCATCTTTTCAGATCCAGTTAGGAGAGGGGAAAATAAACAATGAAATGCAAGCTTCCAGGTGCCAGCACAACAGTGTGATATGATCCTTCATGTGATAATGCATATGATTTACAATATGTGCCTGACTAGCACTCCAAGACTCCAGTACTTATTGATGATCTGGTCCTCTTTTCATCAAGCCTTGGCCTGTGGGAGCCCAGTCGTGACAGGGGGCTATGTACAGTCTGGCAGAGCAGAGAGGAAGAGCAGTTTTTTAAAACCTGAGCACCTCTTGTTCTGACACTAATCCTGGAAACCAGCATGCACAGTCTAAAGAAAGCAGCGGTTCCAGTGCCTGGGTGGGGACATATCTTCTGCATCCCCTCCAGCGGTGATACGCAGCACTGTTTGGAAGCTGGCTTTACTTTCTTGCTGCAGCTGTTCCTAACTTGAGACTGAAGCCCTGGAGAGAAGCATGGGGAATGCTTACTGAACCTGCCACAGCCATATGGTCCCTGTGGGAAGTCAGGTAAACTCCTCACATCTAGACCTGGCATGCCTCGGGTGAACATTTTGCTGACCATTTGCAGCAGTACTACAAATATGAGTTGGAAACCAGTGAGCACAATGGAAGAAAACAAATGAGTGAGGAAAAAAGCATTTTCTTGGTAAGACACAGAGGGAAGCAATGAATGATGATTACTGATGAATAATACCCCAGAATTAATGGAGAAGGGCAACAACAAAAGCTGTGCACAGAACACAAACAATTTATCATGAGGATAAACAGTGATATTAGTAGGGTGGCCAGAACTCATTACCCATTCACATAATACTTGCCTACATTACACAACATGGCTGACGACAGTGGCTAAGGTTAGAACATTGTGCTTGGAGGCTCTATAATTTTATCAGAACAGCCTTTCCACAAGAGGAAAGCTGTTCCAACATTGAATGAAGGGCTAGGTTTTCCTCTTGTTATTACTGGTGTTTTAAATTTAAATTACTCTCAGACACATAGCCCTATTTGGGAAGAATGTTGAGCTACAGAGGCTTGAGGGCAGTTGCCAACTTAAGCACAACTAAATTAAGCCAGAAATGTCGAGCAGAAGTGAAAGCAATATCACACTGTATTAGAAGCCAGGATTATAAAATCTTTGCCTATCAAAGAGATCTGAAGAATGTAGGTAGTTCTGTATTATTATTTTTAATGCAGTAAAGCCTAGAGGCTCCAATTATCATCGCCACAAGGAGGTGGTGCCTGCTTGAACACAAGGAGGCACCACAAAATAAAAACATGGAAACAGACCAAACACTCTCGAGGTCCTTTTGGGAAAACAGAAAGGCTCATTGACATTTTATTATCTTGTCAGTTCAGTTAATGTAGGCAAACCTTGACTGCCACATTTTTATTAATCCAATGCAAGCCTTCCCCTACCTCACTTCTTGAGAGAGGCTAACTAAAGATCTGGAACTGATTTTACAAAATCTCAAGAACTGTCACTGTTTTTTTGATCTCAGGAGACCTGTGGTGCTCAGCACATTCCAAGATCAGGGCATCTTGCCCTGTACTGAAACAGGGAGAAAGGGCTGTCCGTTCAGGGCTTCCCATACGACTGTGCAGCCCTGCCTCGTCCTCAGTTCAATGCTTCTCTTCCTAGAGTTTCCTCCCACCGCTGGGCCATGATGGATCCTCTCCAGCCTCCTTTTGTTGTCTTTTCTTGATCTGTATCCTCTCAGGTGTGCAAGTCTCTTTTGCTCAAGGTTGACCAACAGGTCACTGAGGTTTCTCACCCTGCCCATAAGCTCGATGTCCCAGGCAGAACACTGCTGTACCTGTCCCTGTATTATGCTGAGCATAGCCCAGGAAGAACGGGGCCTCAGAGAAACTATTTGCTTTTCCACGACAGAGGAAACCAGCCAGGAAGAGATATCCAAGATGGAAGTGCTGAGAGTTTACAGGAAGCTTAGGCAGGTAGAAGCACATGCAGACTAAAAAGCCTTGCCTCCTCTCTGCTGGGTTTGTCGTAGCATCTTTGGGAGATTTACTCCGGCTGGAACATAAGACGTTTCACCGAGCTTGGAATCACCCTGATCCAGTAAAAAGCAAGCTCGCACTTCCCTTTGTATGCAAAACTTTCCTGTGGCTGCGGAGAACAAACGGTGACAGGAGCTGCGGGACCTGGACAAACGCGTGCTCCCGGTGCTCCTCCTGCCCCCGCCCGCAGAGCGCTGGAGCAGCCTGCGGGGCGCGTCAGGGGCGCTCAGCCGCGGGTGTGCCTTTCCAAGCACACTAGAAAAAAATACAGGAAAAAATATAAAAGGGGGAAAACAAAAAGGGGGGAGGATAGCCAGAGCCCAGTAGACACGGGATTACTATAAAACAGGCGTGTGATGCGGTGGGATGCGCACCCCCGGGAGCAGCGGGACCAGCCGCGCTGCGAACCACTCGCCCACCGGGCAGGGCGGGCGGGTCCGAGCCGCCTGTCCGCTCCGGCTGCGCCCGTCCCGCACCGACTCGGTCTCCGTGGCCCTTCCCGCACGCCCAGCTCCGGCACCGAGCGGCACTTGCACAGGGTAGCGGGCAGTACAGCCCGCGGGCTCCGTGGGGAGCCTGGCATCGCCCAGCCCCGCGGCGTAGCGGGCACGGTTCAAGATGGGATGGGGAAAACCGCAAGAACAGGGATCACGCCAAGCCCCCAGCCCCACAGCACCGCGCGCAGGGCTGGAAGGAGCGGGTCTGGAAGCAGACGCGCGGCCCCTCGCTGGGGCGGGGAGCCAGCCCGGGCTCCTCCCGACTCCTGCAGGGACGGGGGCGGTGGACAGCGGTGGGGCGGTGCGCGGGGCCGGACCCCCGGGTCGGCCGGCTGGTGGGTGCGGGAGGGAGGGAGGGAGGGCCGAGGGAGGCGGCGGCAGCTCCTCCTCCGCGGGCAGGCGGGCGGACGGGCGGCCCGCCCGGGAGCGGCACTGGTTGCTCGGTGCCGGCGGAGCGGCG
>VWZG01003246.1:38434-85530 GCA_013396735.1 Grallaria varia | reverse complement strand
GGCGGGCGGGAGGTGGTGCCGGCGCGGGGATGCTGCAGCCCTCCCCCGGCGCCGACGGGGTCCTGCCGGGGTAGCGGCCCCGCCGTGCCGCGCCGAGTCCCGCCGTCTGCGGGGGCGGCGGCCGCGGAGGGATGGAGCCGGCCGGCCCCTGCCGGGCGCAGCTGGTCCCCGCCAACGACTCTTACCAAAACTGTAGCGCCGAGGAAGTGATCTACCAAGATGCCACCCCCCTCTCCGCGAAGATCGTGCTCGCCGTCGTCCTGGCGCTGCTCACCCTGGCCACGGTGCTCTCCAACGCCTTTGTCATCGCCACGGTCTACCAGACGAGGAAACTCCACACGCCAGCCAACTATCTGATCGCCTCGTTGGCCGTCACCGACCTCCTCGTCTCCATCCTCGTCATGCCCATCAGCACCGTGTACACTGTGACCGGCAAGTGGAAGCTGGGTCAGATCGTCTGCGATATCTGGCTGTCCTCGGACATCACCTGTTGCACGGCGTCCATCCTGCACCTCTGTGTCATCGCCCTGGACCGTTACTGGGCCATCACCGACGCCGTCGAGTACTCCACGAAACGGACTCCCAAGCGGGCAGCGGGCATGATCGCACTGGTATGGATCTTCTCCATCTGCATCTCCATGCCCCCTTTGTTTTGGCGGCAGGCGAAGGCCGAGGAAGTCTCTCACTGTGTGGTGAACACGGACCACGTCCTCTACACCGTGTACTCCACGGTAGGAGCCTTCTACTTCCCCACTCTGCTGCTGATAGCCCTCTACGGGAGGATCTACGTGGAAGCCAGGTCGCGGATTTTGAAGCAGACGCCAAAGAAAGCAGGTAAAAGACTAACGCGGGCTCAGTTAATCACAGACTCCCCGGGCTCGACCTCCTCCGTCACGTCCATAAACTCCAAGGCTCCCGAGGGATCCAGCGAAACGGGCTCCCCCGTGTACATGAACCAGGTGAAGGTGAAGGTCTCGGACGCCCTGCTGGAGAAAAAGAAGCTGACGGCCGCTAGAGAGCGGAAAGCTACAAAGACTTTAGGGATTATTTTAGGAGCCTTCATCGTCTGTTGGCTGCCCTTTTTCATCATCAGCCTGGTGTTGCCTATTTGCAAGGACGCTTGCTGGTTCCACATGGCCATCTTTGACTTTTTCACGTGGCTTGGATATCTCAACTCCCTCATCAACCCCGTCATCTACACCATGTCTAACGAAGACTTCAAACAAGCTTTCCACAAACTCATACGTTTCCGATGCACAGGCTGAAATGTTGAATGCGATGTGTTCTCCGGGGCAGCCCCCATGCACGCCCGCGCCCGGCGCCACAGGTAGGTCCGCGCTCCGCCGCCCCCTCGCCGGCGGTGCCCGGGACGCGGCGGTGTGGGGAGGGGCGGGAAGGGGGACAGAGGGGGTGCGACCCCACAGATCGCTGGTGTTCAGACCCTTCGCCGGTGGCGGCGAGCAGGGGGCATGTTGCACGTTCCTGACATCTCCCGCTGTGTGTGTGTGTGTCGTGTGTGCTCCCCCTCCAGCTCGCAGGGAGTAACTCTACGGCAGCCTGCTTTTTACTCCACCTATTAAACCAGCCTGCCGCCATTTCGCATGCTAATGCCCGTGTTTGGGCCAATTAGTGCTAAAAGGCGCTTGCTTTTCGAGCCCGCCGCGCCCTGGGGAGCGCCGGGGCGGGCCGGGGCCGGGCTGTTCCCCGCGGCAGCGGCAGCGCTCCCGGTGCCGCCTCCCGGCACCGCTGGGCAGCTGCGGGCGCCGCTCTCTCGGCACGCAGCCGGTGCAGCCCCGGTGCCAGCGGCGTGGCGTTTTTTCTTTTTTTCCTTTTGTTTGTTTGTTTTTTTATGTTCTTTTTTTTTTNTTTTTTTTTTTTTTTTTTTTTTTTGCAAGGAAGAGAGATAGGACAGGCCCCAGATGAAGGCTGCTGGCGAAGTCAAGCCCTACTTCTTTCCAGCCTCCTCACGGCTCCGTCCGCTCCTGCGGGAGCGGAGCCGGTTGGGAGCGGGCGCTGCCCTTTAGCCGCCGTGAGGTGCTCGACACCTCGGGGTGTCGCTTCACACACGGAGGGGGCTCTGCCTTTCCGCGCCTCTGACAGCCGTGGCTGCCAGCTCGTCGCTAAACTCGGCGCCACGTTCTGCAGAATGCATACATGCCTTGATTGTGATACTTTAATAATTCTGCCAATCTTTTGCTTTTTGTCTGCAGAATCAAGTTGCTATTGTAAAGACCCACTGCTTGAAACTTCCCCAAGCCCAGTTGCCAGATTCATGATGCTGCAAAAACGTCAATACATACTGCCACCAAACTGCTCAGCTCTGCGTTTCAGTGTAATGACTCTGGCAGAGATGCTGTTCCAATAGGCACGCAGATCAGTTGCAAAAAAAGAGGGCAGCCTCGAATCAAGGTCTATAATTCATCTGGAATGAAGAAAAAAGTTTGAGAGTAAACTCCATTTATTTTGCAGGCTTAACTTCTTAATTTGTTCTCCGACCGGTTGTAGGGGTGTGCACAAGAGCACAGTTGTCTCTGTCCGTGTTGGTAGCATAGTTGTACTTCTGCACACCTGTAATTTATTTCTTTCAGTGGAAAGAGTTGCTCCCTTCACTTAGGAGGCCAAGAGGAGAAAAAAGCTTTTAAAATAGGAGCATCGCAGTAAATTCTGTAAATGACTCCTTCAGCTGAACATGTGGGAGAAGTGACAGTGTGCAAAAGTTATATTTGTATTTCAAAATAATAGCAAATGCTCTAGAACAAGAGTTGTAGACCTCTTCAACTGCACTGCATATCTGTAGTCTGTCCTCATAGTTGCCTTTATAAAGTAAATACTTCTTGGTTCTGCTCCATAACTCAAGAGCAGAAATCAAGGAGTCCAGTGACCTTTTCCATAAACCAGCTGGGAATAGAAGTAGCAGTTTGATGTTGTAACCATGTTTTCCATTTTGTGTCGGTTGCACACCCTTACCGCATGAACCACTGCGAAATTTATAATTCTCTAAATACGTACATTATTTAGTGTATTTGGTAAAGAAGTGAACCAGTTTGCCCTTTCAGAAGAGCAATTTCACCTGCAAAATAAATACCCATAAATCATGAATTAACTGATGTTACTGAAATTTCTTGCCTCCCTACTTCTCCCCTGTTTTTTTCTTTTTTTTTCTCCCCTCCGCTCCTGATTGGACCTTAAAACAGGTCTGCACATACTCAGCAGAGTTTCAGGATATGGTCCACCTGCTGTGATAGAACTGCATTGATTGTTTCTCTTATGTGTAAATGAAAATGAGTATAAACAATAAAACGCTTGACTGTGTTCTCAAGAGTGGTAGCAATTGTGTGACTGAAAGGAGTATTTATTGGTTTACCTTGTTTCTCTATATTGACTTTTTAGGTAACACTGATTTCATGAGTCACTCAAGAAGGCAATTGATGGAGGTTGAAATTGTGAACTTCAATCACTAGTCAGTTTTTTAACAAGCAGCTTTACTTTCATCATAATTAGTACTGTTATTATCAGAATAAAATTTTTAGGCTTTTTAAAAAATACTTTTCTTATTCCTTTAAGATCAAACAAAACCTATTTCAGCACTTGGTGGATACTTTAAAACTGTATGTGTGTATTCTAGATGGGGGCTGTTACAAGACTGAAAACTTACAGGTTTTATCTACCTGCTGTTCTTCAGAGAATCTTTCAAGTAATAAGGATTTATTCACCTAACTGAATAGTAAAGAAAGAACATGACCTCTGTGTTTCTGAACTGGCCATGGGCAGAAAAAAAGTCTGTAAGCTACCAGTTAGAGCAGTGGAAAGTAAACACTTTCAGTAATTTGAAGAAATGGAGAAAACTTGCCTTAAAATTGTATACTTCTAAAAAAGAAGAAGCCTACTATATTATGCTTCTGGAAAGTATCCTCTTAAATTATTAAAGACAAATGTAATTGGAAGAATTTTCTAAAATACTCCTATTTGGTTGAAATGCATATATTCCTTTTAAATTTAATTTTTTTGAATATATGGATTAAAAAACTAAGGAAGTTAGTATAAAACAGTGCTTAACCTATTCTCATTTGTCATTTGCCAGTCTTACAGAATGAATTTTGTTTACCCCAAATTCCTTCTCACCAGGCTTCTTACATGTGTAAAAAAATGGAAAATGAGCCTGTGAAATGAGTATTTTCAGCATTTCCAGAGAGTTGAATCTTCTGCCAGTTTTACAAAGGTATGGGACTTGGAGAGCAGGGAGTTTCAGGAGGTGGACTTTTCATTCCTCACACTGCTGTATTGTACCTTCATCTTCAGCAACTGGCAGCAAATACTCCCAGCTCCCTGTTGGGATGTGAGGATTTTGCTGAGAAGGTAATTCATCAAGAGGTTATCCTTCTAAGTTTATGCCAAGGCTCTGAACTTTCTGCGCAAGCAAGCATTTTAGGCTGCCATGCTCACTGTTGGGAAGACAGTCGGTGTGGAAGCTGCACTGAGTGACCTGGGGCCAGAGGAGAGGAGGCTGAGTTGAGCCCTGCTGAGGTACCTGCTCATTAAGGGCCTTGTGCTACTGGAGCAGCAGCATGTCTTTCAGAAAACCATTCCCACAGGGAGGTAGGTAGAGTGAGGACATGCATCTGTTCACCGTGAAAGAGAAGAGAAGAGAAATGTAGGGCAAACATTGCTCAGTGCTGGAAAATATAAATATGTAAAATGTGTTCCAAGATTCACGTAGAGTGTTTTAGGGCGGGTAGAGTGTCCCGCATGAGTTTCACTTCTCTGTGATTGGCAGAGTGTGTCCTGGTTGAACCTTGGTTTTAAAAGATGCTCAGGGATGTGGCAGTAATGTTGAGACTCTCTGTGAAGAGGTCTGAGGATGTTGCTGCCCTGCTTCTTGCTCCCTTCCTGTGCCTGGTTGCAGTGTGCTGCCTTTGGAAGGATTTTATTAGGAGAGGCTGTTCTTTCTGTCCACCCACTGTCTGTATTCCCATGGAAATGGCTCAGAGGACCCTGCTCTTGGTGGTTTTGTCACGGGAACCTCTTCATGACCCTGCAGCTAAACTCCAGAGGTGCATAAGCCCATGTTGTTTCAGTCTTTCATTACAGAAGCAGCGTGCTTTTCTCTTACTATTTTTTGCCTTGGGTTCACACACTCAAATGATGCTTTTGAGACAAATCTCTCCTGGGCATTCAGGTTTGAAGTTGAGCGCATTTGCAAACCTTGTGCTTCCCATGTTGCATGGTAAGGGAGATGCGTGCCAAGGTGTTGCTGGCTGCAGGCGCTGTGAGGTGTATGACAGTTCGACAGTAGCTCCGTTGTGGGAGCAGCTGTTTGCAGCCCCATAGCTGCACTGTTTTCCTAGTGTTTCTCAATTCTATTTAGGAGGCATTTCTCACTCTTCCAATTAATTAAACAGAGATGTAGAATATAGAAATTGAGAGGGGAAATCCCTTGCAGTGAACCTTTATACAGCTATGCAGCAGCCTACAAAGTTCTCCCTTTTCTGTATGCATAAGAAAAAAAATTGTCTTGCCTAACATGCCAAGGCTCCATGGGACAAAAGAAATTTCAACTAATCATCTGCACATTTATTTATTCACTGCCAGAGTGTTTCAGGAAACTGGCCTGGCCTTCAGTCTCCAGCAGGGCTGTGTACAGTAGGGATGACTCCATTTGGAGCAGCTGATTTCTACCCTCCTCTGCCCCTTCATGCAAAAAGCCAATTTGCCTTCCATTAGCAGAGTACTCCCAAGTGCTTTCTGATGCAAATGTGCTACTCCTGTGTTCGTGTTCTCCTGGTCCATAAGGACTGGATATTTTCAGAACTTTAACACGAAAATCCAAATCAATCTACAGCTGTTCTTTCAGGGAGAAAAGTAAAAGACAAGTAGTAGTAACACTGGAGAACAAGCATTGTGATTAGTAGCAGCAACTGAGGCGGAGCAGCATGACTGAGAGCCTTTATGTAGGCAAATGGTAAAACTCCATTTAAATTGAAATGTAGCAGAGATTGAAGAACAGGTTTTTCCATCAGAGAGCCTGTAGCAAAGAAAGGTCAAGGCAGTCTTCCAAATTCTCCAAGCCTTGACCAAAGTGTAAGGAAAAAAATCCTAAAGCTACAGTCCAGTAGGCAGGTGAGCAAGCAGTTTCCAGAGACATGTAGGAAAATCACAGGTGTGCATTTATGCATAAAATAGATAGCAATGCCGCTTTCTGCATTGGGAACCTTTTTGTCTTTAGGGAAACCACACATGTTTGAGATAGATCCTTAAAAACCTGTCTACATTAGGACAGATAAGTTCGTAGTTTGTATTAGGAGGTTTTTATATTCCAGCAGTTAGTACCTAAAACAAAACACAGAAGCAGTTTAAGTGAACTCTCCTACAGCAATGAGTCTGCCTGATAATGACCTTGAAACATTTAAGTTCAGAATAATCATACAGAAAAGCAAGAAGAAATGAAGATTTTTAATCAATCACATATTAAGCTTGAAAGATGTAATATAACAGGCAACTCAATAGGTGAGGTGAAGAGGAGGTCCACAGGATATCAAATTTACAATATAGAGATCAAAATCTCTTACTGAGTCATATTCAAGAGCTGGAGAAAGAAAATCTTTGCTGTTCTTTTTGGAGGTCAAACTCCTTGCAGTCATCCTTATAAAGGAAAAAGTATTTTTTATTGTCTTTATACAAATAATACTTTGAAGGCTACAAATCAGATGGAGTTCTTGGCTGCAGGACTTTCACTGAGTAATCGTATGTTCTGTCTTTTAGGTTGAATGGTTGTAGAAAAATGAGAAAGACTAGAACATGTGATGATTATTTAAAACAACCTCTGTTTGGTATTTCTTCCCTTATAAGGAACCAAGGCAAAAATTAGAACAACAGGAAAAAACACGATCTGGAAAATTAAGGTATTACTGATGTGACATCAGATTTCAGGAACATGTTTAGAGTAAAATGGGGCAAAAAGCCAACCAACCAACCAACCAACCAACAGTTTACAGAATTCAGAGACGTAAAAATTAAATTAGAAGTTTCCTTCCATCCAGATACCTCAGGGGTCCCACTATCCTAATATTAATTCTATAGTACCGTTTCTAAAAATATTCGCAAATATGTTCAAATTAACATTTTTTAATACATTCACATCCACTTTTATATTAAGGCATATATTTCCCCAGTGCATTTGCTCCTTTTTCTGTAGATTTAAAATTTCAATTTGTGCTCTTTCTTACTTGCGTGGTGTGTTTAGAACATATATCTCATTTGGACCCAGCCTTCTAAAATCCAGTCTCTATGAGAAACATAGTTTTCAAAAGGAATATTAGGATCAGTACTTTTAGGAGAATTAGTGCAAAAGCAAGCAAGGTTCCTCTTTCTCATCTATAGGAGAAGGCTGTCCTTGCGTGAATTCAGTTCCTAGAATTCTCTAAGGTGTATTTGACGGATGCAGGTATGACAGAATCTGGACCATAAACCAGTGCAGACATAGAAGACAGCCAGGTGTTTGGGCAGCAAGAGAAAAGCATCAGTGCTGAGTTTGCATTGGGATGGGTCTCTCTGACCCACAAGGGACATACCAAAACTCTGCATTTAGTTGAGTCCAGAAAGATTCAAAGGAGTAGTATACATAGGTGAATGATGGTGAAGGAACACATTTTCCCTGGTGGCCCCATAGGCTCTGTCTCCTGTGGATCTGACTTAGGGTAGCTGACGCAGGAGCTACATGACCATAGATCAGGCTACTGGGAGGACCATGTTAGGGAAGCCAAATGTAATAGCACTGTAGAAGTGAGGCTGCGCAGCTCCATGCCCCAGGTCCAATCAGCAGTGAGGCTGAGCATGTTTCCCAGCTATATGCGTACATGTATATATGTGCAACACAACTATATATATATACAGATTGCAAGCCACACACATCAGCACAGAGGTGCTTAGTTCTCACACCAACACGAACAACACCAGTGGATCTTCCCCTCTCTGGCTAATCAGGTTGGAGGTTCAGTAGTATTAATTTTATATATATATATATGTATGCATGTGTATCTAGATAAGCATATGTATAAGGTGGATCTCTCCAGCAGCTGGCCACAAACACTGGATCCCAGTGTCCAGTTTTTTGCCCCTAGATGTATGAGTCTCCAATGCTGTAGCCCTGCTCCAGCTGCTGGTATAGATCCTTGTGCATACACACACGTGCACACATAGAGGCACGTGTGCACACGCATCCATTAAGGATGCCACAATAACACACATGGACTCACACGTGCACCTGACTCCCAGGGCTCTTCACCCACTCTCCAGCTACTCTGGCTTGATGTTTGTAAATGATCACACACTCACTTGTGCTGGTCTTGCCAGTTTTTGCACTGCAGACACGCGCCTTCCAAGTATGAGCCCGCTGCCGTTACTGGCTTTTAGACCTCCAGCCACGCACATGCACATGGACACTCACCCAGGAAAAGAGTTAGAAACAGAGTTTAATAAGAACATGACAAACTACTCTGATCAGGAACAGGTATTGAATCAATACCAACCAGCCATTGTTTACACAGGGCTGGTCCCTTTTGTCCTTTTATCACTCATCCTGTCATTTGTTCCTACACTTATTCCTCCCCAAATGGTCTTGAGTCTTCCCGTGCCTTTCATTTCTTCACCAAACATCCTACTCTAAATCTTGTGCTATGCCCAAATGCTTTTTCCTTGTCTCTCATAATGCATCCTATATCCTTAGCTAGTAATCTCCTCCAGTCCTGAAGGTGCTCCTGTTGACTCATCGTGATGGGCTTTATGTCTGGACACAGAGGCTTGTGTCCCCCAGGACCACCTGTCATTGTGCCCCTGTGCTCTTCTGAGCATGTGGAGATGGGCCTTTGATGGCCCTTTGGCCCCTCCGTGATGGGTTTGGGAGGAGCTGAGAGAGGGTATTATTTGGCTTTCCCCACCTGCTGTTGTCTCCATGCTGCTTTGGAGGCAGGCAGATGAGCTTTTTAACACACAACCTAACATTTGATCTGTTTCAGGAAAAAATGAGAAGGGAAATAGCTGGCAGCCACTGTTCCAGATGTCAGAAGACTAAATGTCTAATTTAATTTGAACTAATTAAGATGTCAGAAACCACCTACCAAAATATAATGAGTGTAAAAAAAAATCTGTTATGAAGTTTTCATGCTGAATGAACTTCTAGATACTGTAGGCAAAGTGTGATTATTTAGATGGCCACTAAGCAATCTTCAACAGCAGAAAAATGAGTATTTCAGAGCTATTCTTTGTTTTGGGACCTTGAAGAATAATGTGTGTCAGGTCAGAACCAGATTTTTCATATCCCAAGTTTAGATCTTGCATATCAGACAGCTAGATCTGAAGTGCCTTTGTGCAAGCATTCTGTACTTTGATGAATTCCACACTAATGGAAAAGATGATTGAAGGGGTCTTCATTATAAGTTAATCAGTCTCTTTCATGTATATATACTTGTGCTTTGGCTAAAATTTTAGCAGGACTAAGGGTACTTAGTTTCTTATGAGATAAGCAGTAAGGCACTGGACAAGTATTGGTGCTTGGGCAATATACTCATGTACTTAAATATACTCCTGAGCAGTATATTGATATGTAACTAAATCAAGGCATCAATAACTTCCTTGTTTTCAAATAAGAGTAAGAGATGATCTCTTAAGTATGTGATTTGAGGCCTCAAGGAACCTAGGGGAGAGGCACTGTACTGCTCTTGGACAACAGCCAAGTCCCACAGATGTATGTGAGACATACAGTATTCAACATTTTCACTAGAGAGGCTTGGAAAATCAGTGAGCAAAGGCGAGTAGTGCTGAGAAGGCAAAATAATGTAATATGGGGAAAAAAAATTCCACTTACGAATGCACAATGAAATCACAAAAAGCCTTCTTTTATACGTGCCGGGGACACTTTTCTGTGAAAACAACTGCAGTCAAAAGAGCAAACAAAAGATTGCATGTAGAAAACAAGGGAGAAGACAGCATTGCTTTAACTTGTAAATTCCTTCATCCCGTATCCTGTATACTAAAAGAAGGTCAAACCTGCCTCAGAAATAATATAGTAGAATAGAAAACATTTAGGAAAACAAATAGTATCATCAAAGTGTGTCTGAAGCCTCATTTGGACACTAGCAATCCTGCACTTCAGCTACTGAGACCGCTGGGATGGTGCTTGAGGCTTCCTCCTTGTACCGTGCAAGGAGAACTCAACAGCAAGGCAAGGGAAAGCACATTCAGAGTACAACCATTATTGTAGGAAACAACAAATTTCTAAATGCAATTCTTCTTGGTCTGATTCCACTGTGATTCCCCTGTGCCTGAAAATCCCCAGGGAACATTTCTGATGCTTTTCATGTCTCAAGTTGTACTGATGAATGCTGATTCTCCAGCCCATCCTGCCTTGCTTCTGCATTAGGTGGAGAGAAATTAAGACACTTGACTATTCTGACAGTTTTCTGGCCATGAGTACTCTATTATATTTAAAGTTGCAGCTAAAAATGGACACTGGATGGTACAATAGTGGTTACATTCAAAGGAAGCATCAGCTCTGGTTTTTCAGAGTGGGCATCCAATGAATGAGGTTCGTAGAGCTGGTTGACTGCTTTGAAAAGTCAGGCCCCAGCGCCTGATGCTCTGGATTATTAAGTGGGTCTCTCCACACACACAAGAATCAAATATTAGGGAAAAAAACCAAAACACCTCATCATGAAGTTTCCCAGAACTGGAGACTCCAGGGTATTGTAAGGAAAGAAGGCTCCTCTTTATTCTTCCTCAGCTATACACAATTAGAGGGCATTAGCTTTCATTTATTAAGGAAGGATTTTATCTCTTCTGTTTTTAATTAAATCACAGACCTTCTCACTAGTTCATAAATTGTCACTGCTATAACTCAGCTTCCACAGAAAGAAGTTGGCTGTCAACTCTTGCCAAACTAGTTTTTAAAATCATGGTTATTTATTTCAATTAAATTAGCGTTTACTAGTACTGGGAGTTTTACATTTTGCTATAGGAATGGTGAATTGATTTCTGCCTGAATGACAAGTTTCAGTCACTCTTCAGTTACAGTTCACAAAATATTCTGAGAGGTTTGTCAGCAGATATAATTGAGTTCCTTTAATAAGGCTTAGGGTAAGATCCTAAAGGGATTCCTCCAGGCTTTTTCCAAGCTGCACGGCTACTAGTTCATTTAATAGAATGAGGTTCTTCACATTCTTTCAACTTCCATTACATACGTGATTTATGCCTGAGTAATATATGTGGATTAAATCCTCAAATTGTCTGGAGACAATATTCTTGCTTAAAAGATAAGAATCCAGACCCATCATTAAAAAGAAAGTAGAAAGAATGATGTAGTGTTTCCTCTTGTGTTTAATGAAGCAGCTGTTCCTAAACAGAGGAGCAACACTGAGGTTTGTATAGCTGCAGATAGTTTATAAGAAAAAACTGGACATTTTTAATTAATTTAAAGTAATCCTAAGTGTTCTTTTCAATTGTCTGAAAAGCTGATGGTTTTGAACCTATGTTTTTCAAACACAAGCTTCATGTCCTTCCCTTTCCAAATGTCTTTTCTGTAATCCTAAAAAGAAAAAATACTTACAAAACTGAAAATTATGAGAAAGGAATATCAAAAAGGAGTATCGATACTGTCAAGGAAAATTTTATCTTCTCTAAAAGATTGCCTGCATGTGTGAGCGTTTATCGACACTTATCAACACAAGTGCTTCTAAGTCCCAAAGAAAACTTGGAGGGCTAAAAGACTCATTTAGCTCCAAACTTCATGTTTTCTGATCCACTGCATTAGTGGAGTATAGTTGTTCAATACTGCTGTGGAGTTCACGTTGGCACGTATTTATTTCCTTTAATATCTGAGATTACTGCACTTCTACGTTCATGTACTGCATAAAAGGCTGCTGGAGGCAGTGGAGGATACACCGCTCCCTTCAACTGAGGGAGCATGGCCTCCATTAGTGACCAAGCATTGCTACTTGGGAAGGATTTTAGACCCCTGACTGCCAGTAGACAGTGATATTACAGCTGTAAATCAGTCAGCTCTCTGCCCAGAAAGCTGTGGGCTTTCAGGAGTAAATGCAGTCGTACCCTCCAGTCAGTCTGGGGCTGTTCATTACACACCATGGAGGGGCTGATGTGCCTGCCCGGCTGGCCACCTCACTGTGCTGAGCAGGACTAGTGGAGTCCAGCGTCTGGTCCACAGAGCCAGGCAGCCCCACAGAAGGCTGGGAGGGTCCTGTGAGATGCTGGCAGGAGCAGGACTGGGACTGATGGCGCTGCCCTCCCTCCCCCTGCCACAGCAGCCCATCTTGGGTCAGCAGAGGAGCATGAGATGGCTCCTGTTGCTTCTGGGGAAGAGATACGACCAGCTCCCGTTTCTCAAGAGGCAGTCACAAGGGTTTGGAAAAGGACCTGGTAAGCAGCCCAGGAATAAGGAAGGCAGAGAAAAATGCTTTCTCCTTCATTTAGTCAGCATCTGTCAGAGGCAGACAGGGGGTCTGTCTGAAGGACAGCTGATGAACAAGCCTTGTGTTTGAGTGTCACTGCATCTGGACACTTACTTCATCATCAAAAGAAACAATAGGTAGATATATACTTTTATATTACCTGACTTCTGTGATCAGCTTAACAGTTCACTTTCCCATCCTCACTGCATGTAAGAAGGTGCTTAATGAATTTCATTTTTCCTTGAAATGCTGAAATTTAGTGTGAGGCAATCTCTCAACGTAACAGCTGAGACTGCCTAGCCCAGGGAAAATAATGTTTGTTTTGTTCCCCGTGTTTTGCCACTCTTCACCTTTCCAAGGAGACCCAAGACTTTGCTAGCCAAGCTGTATTTTGCAGTGCTTTTCCCCTGCACCGAGGCCACATCACCCACCACAGCACCCATTTCATGGGCACTGAGGCCCTGTACCAGTGTGCTGCCCAAGAGCGACTTTCACGTAGACATGGAAACAGAAGAAAGACTGGGTTGGTTTTGATCTGCTAAGTGTCCCTGAGTAACTCTATGCCTTAGATCTCGGTTAAGGAAACCAATTATACCAATCTTCTTCCTTTTGTGAAATAAGCATTATTATCATCCTATACTTTAAAGAACATCTTTGTGTCAGTCCTAGGAAAGCTGTTTTCCAAAGGAGTATGAATTCATCAGGGTACTCACATGATTTGGCCCTTGGTGTTTCAGAAGCAAAAATGATGAGTTGCAGCCTCCCACCCCACCCACAGTTCCAGAAAATGTGATATAAGATGACAGATGAGATTTTTAATCAGATGATGTTGTTTTCTGGCCTGTTGCAGGGCAGACCTGGTTCAGAACTCACAGTGCTCTTTTCAGTTCCTGTCATGCCCCTCTCCGTACCTCAAAGCAAGTTCCCTGCCCTGAGGTACCTTTTCCATATTTCAGGATGCAATGCAAAATGATGCTGAGAGTAGCTGGTGACCTAGCAAAATACAGGTGATATCAAAACCCAGACCTGAACAGAAATACCTGTCTTTAATGCAGAAAGTGACAGAGGGTTCAGCCTGACCTTCGTACCAGGTAGAACAGTCCATTAGTCATCTAGCTTGCAACTTCATAGCAATGTCCCTGATCTTCAGGCATGAGTGCCACATGCTTCTTAGAACTCCTGGGGTCTGTATGTATTCTCCTCTATCTTTCTGTGTGCTAGAGAGCTTTCTTAACTATATTTTCTCTGTTGTAAGCTCTAAAATCATTCCTGAAGTATCCCAGGAATGTAATTTTGAGGAATCACAGAATCACAGAACATGCTGAGTTGGAAGGAACCCACAAGGATCATTGAGTTCAACACTTAGTCCCGCACAGGGCTATCCCCAAGAGTCACACCATGTACCTTGAAACCATCATCCAAATGCTACTTGAACCCTGTCAGGCTTTGTGCTGTGACCACTTCCCTGGGGAGCCTGTTCCAGCACCCAATTTTTCTAATATCCAACCTAAACCTTCCCCTGAAACAACTTCAGTCCATTCCCTTGGGTCCTGTCATTGGTCACCACAGAGAAGAGATCAGTGTCTGCCCCTTCTCTTCCCCTCAGAAGGAAGTTGTAACTGCAATGAGGTCTCCTCTCATTCCCCTCTTCTTCAGGCAGAACAGACCAAGTGCCCTCAGCTGCTCCTCACACAGCTTCCCCTCAAGGCCCTTCACCATCTTCGTTGCCCTCCTTTGGACACTCTCCAATAGCTTAATGTCTTTCTTATATTGTGGCACCCAAAACTGCACACAATATTCAAAGTGAGGCCACCCCAGTGCAGAGCAGAGCGGGACAATCTCCTCTTTCAACCAGCTGGCAGTGCTTTGCCTGATGCCCCCCAGGACACGGTTGGCCCTCCTGGCTGCCAGGGCACTGCTGACTCATATTCAACTGGCCATCCACCGGGACCTGCAGGTCCCTTTCCATGGCACTGCTTTCCAGCATCTCGTTCCCCAGTCTGTACAAACATCCAGAGTTGCCCCATCCCAGGTGCAGAATCCAGCACTTTCCCTCATTGAACTTAATATGGTTGGTGATTGCCCAGTCCTCTAATTTGTCGAGGTCTCTCTGCAGCACCTCCCTGCCTTTGAGGGAGTCAACAGCTCCTTCCAGTTTTGTGTCATCTGCAAACTTTTTTGGTATCCCTTCCAGTCTTCCTTCCAAGTAATTTATGAAGGCCTAAGAAGGAGCCCTGTGGAACTCTATTAGTGACAAGTCACCAGTGTGATGTTCCCCCATTCACTATTACCTTCTGTGTTTGATCCGTGAGCCGATTGCTCACCCACTGCATGCTGTGTTTATCCAGCTGTGCTGGACATTTTGTCCAGAAGGATCCTGTGAGAGACAGTATGGAAAGCTTTACTGAAATCCAGAAAGATTACATCAACTGGCTTCCCTTGATCATCTAGGTGGGTAACCTTGTGATAAAAAGAAATCAGGTTTGATAAGCAGGATTTTCCTCTCATGAAGGCATGATGGCTGTGAACAACAACTGCAGTGTCTTTCAGGTGTTTTTCAATACTTCTCAGAATAACCTTCTCCATAACTTTACCAAGCACTGAAGTGAGACTGACAGGCCTGTAGTTTCCAGGGTCCACCTTCGTGCCCTTCTTGAAAATCAAGACAACATTCACCAGCTTCCAGTCAACTGGCATCTGTCTGGATTTCCAAGACCGCTCAAAAATCATCTAGAGAGGTTTTGTGATGACATCAGTTGGCTCTTTGAGGATTCTGGGATGAATCCCATCAGGCCCCATAGATGTGTTAGGGTCCAGCTGGAGCAGCAGATCCTGTAGTTTCAGGAGCAACTGAGCTGATCATTCTCACACTCATGGTCCTCCAGTTCAGGGCACTGAGACCATCTTGGTCAGTCATCTGTGGTGAAGACAGAGGCAAATAAAGTGTTAGGCATCTCTGTCTTGTCTCCGCCCCTTTTGGGAGGTCACCATCCTCATCCTGTAATGGGCCAATGATATTTCTATACTGCTTATTGCCATCAGTGTATTTGAAAAAACTTTTTTATTGTCCCCCACATTTCTGACCAGCTTTGTCTCCAATTGACCTTTGGCCGTAGGAATTTTCTCCCTACAGCGACAAGCAGCATCTTTGAATTCTTCCCATGTCACTTGACCTTTCTGCCACTCTGCATACAGCACCTTCCTTTTTTGCCTTGTTTCCAAGAGTAGACCCCTGCACAACCAAGCTGGCCTTCTGCCTTGCCTGCTTGATTTCTGACATTCGGGAATCACTGCTCCTGTGCCCTTAGGAGGTGATGTTTGAAAAGTGGCCAGCACTGACGTACCTCAGCACCTGCAAAAACATGTTCCTGGGGGACCTTACTTACTAATTTCTTGTGCAGCCTGAACTCTGCTCTCCTCATGTCCAGAGTGGAGGTTTTGCTGGCACTTTTCCTTCTGTCAACAGAGATTTTAAACTCAATCACTTTGTGGTTGCTGTGGCCAAGACAGCCACTAACTCCACTTTGCTCATGAGATCCACTCTATTGACAAGCAGTAGATCAAGGAGGGCATCTCTCTGAGCTGGATTTCTTAGGACCTGTTCCATGAAGTTGTCATCCAGGGTTTTTTTCTAGTCCGGGTTGTACCAGTTGCTTGATCCTCCCAGTTAAAGCTGGATGGATAAAATGTGTTGCCATTGAAGTAACATTTTAAACCCTGTAAGTCAAACTTATTTTAGCAGAAGTATTTTTATACATATATCAACATTAGACAAGAGAGTGAAAGAAGTTTTGCAAAAGTGCATGTGTGTGGAAGTGCAAGGAAATAACTCCATGCTTACCATTCCCTTTCATTAGTTTTAACACTTTTTCTTACCCTGCATGTTTCAGCCAGGAGACTCATAACTATCCCTACTGTAGTCTGGGATCCAGTTGCCTTTTGTCAGACTCCAGAAGTGTCAGGTCCCACTTTTTCTTTGTATTCTGGACACAGCCCTGGACTCTGCAGTTAGGTCAAACTCTGAGTTAGGCAAATACCGGTCACTCCCACCAGTTCCTTCATTCTCAACTCAGCCAGGAAAGAGTCCTGACTCCCTTGTTACTCCTGACAAAATTGTTATGCGTTCCCTCTAGCTGTGGAAATGTTAATCTCCTTTGGGTATTGAGCGGGTGTAGTTCTTTGCTTGATCTAGACAGTAAGTAAAGATGGTTCACTGGGATTTCTCTGCCTGGCTAAACTGCTAGCGTGTCATTAATCCGCTAAGAGTACTCCTATTCAATAGGGTAGTCTGGATCTCTGTTACTCAAAATGTTACCCACTTTTATTCATTTAGAATAAGAGTAATAGAGCTATAAATAATTAGTAGCTATAAATAATTCCTGCATTCATTGGTTTACATATGTGTTTTAAAATGGTTGATAAACAGACAGGCTGAACGTGCTAATGGAGAGATACAGTGACAACCTTAATGGAAGCTTTGGGAGAAGAGGTGGGGAGAGGGTAAAGTAATTCCTTGTTCCTCAGTGTTGCATGGCATCACATGCAAGCAAAGAGAAGGAAAACTTTCTTTCAGAGAGATGAGACATTCGGCTTTGATATGAGTCAGAAAGGGATTCTCAGGGTTTGCCTTGTGCTCTTTTATGTCCAAGTGGATGTGAATGTGGGGAAAGAAGGTCTGTGGCAGATGCAAGGGCCATCATGACAAAATTATCCTGTCTTAACTCAATAGCAGTAGGTAAATTTTGAATTAAACCTAAGGGAAAATGTGGTACAGCATAGCTGCCGTTGAATTTAGCCTGGAAGACTGTTTTGCTAAATGTAGTCTTAATTACGCCATAGTCATTTTATCTTTTGTGACTTTATTTCATGACTGAAACCCTAGGTTTCTCAAGTAACTTTTAATCTGTAATCATGTCTAGCGGTAAGTCTAGCTAGTCATCTGACACATAGCAAAGCATTCCTTACCCCAGCTGGTTACAAATCTGAAAACTGGCATTGGGCACCTTTAAAAACTGCTGAGTTATCCAGTACATTATACTTCTCTTATCTAAAAAGCAGTAGAATAAATCCCTATAGATGTTCTGTGGCAATTTATCACAAGATTTAAGGGAGGAAGAAATGTGTTCTTGGGACTGGTGATGACTATTGAAATTCTCCAACCAGCAGTAAAAAAGAGTATGACTGATGGACTCCTTAATGGCTTTTAACTGAGACCAGACATGACAGTAATCTGTAACTTTGAGGCAGTGGTGCATTTGGGGTTAACTGTGCACCCAATTGCACCTTTGAGAATACTCTAAGTCAATGTTGGTTTCGATCTCTGCATGACTTCTTTCTCTCCAACACTTTATTTATTTTGACTGCAGAATCTTTTTATGTGTCCAGTCCTCATCTGTACAATATGACAAAGATTACTCCACAATAGTATAAGGTCAAAGGTCTGTCCATTGAAATGTTGTTGATCTGGTGTGCCAGTTTTTACAGTGAGTAGTGACAACCAGTATTATGCCAGAATTGTATTTAGGTACCCCTGACTGCACAACTTGTATGGCCACATCTGTTGTCAGCTGGGTGCACACTGTGCACTCTTGGAAAGAGACAAAGTGATGAATCTGGAGCCACAGAGAGTCAAGAGACCCTTACCTTTTCATTGATAGAAGAGCAGTGTTAATAACAATCTGTGCAGAGTAAGAGGGTTGAAAAAAATAAAAAAGAAAATATTTTATATCTTTGGTAAAGAAAAAAGAATAAATGACAGTTTAAAAATCATTGAGGATGTTATCTGAAAATAATTACTTGGACAACAACATATTGCAGCCAGACTGCAGCCACACACCAAAACCGAAGAGGAAATACTTTATCATTGAGTAAAACATCTTGTTTTAGTGCTACCATTGATAGCACTCAGATTTTGCTAGTTGCTACACTTCCCTCAAAAATCTATAGTGAAGAATTCAGGTTTTAGAAGAGCATGATACAGAGAGGAAAGAGTGACAACATTGTCTGAATGTATCTCTGCTCATGAGTCAAACTCTGAGTAGGTGCAAGCAACAGGTGGCTTATACAATTTTGCTGGGTTTTTTTTAGTATCAATACCTATGGTTTACTTTTTTCTTTCATCTCTCTTTGGTTGAATTTAGCTCTAGCCAGTCCTTTCTTTCTATCTTTGTACAGTCCTTAAATTTAATCTTCCCTTATTCAATTTTGTTCTAAACCGTACCTATTAATAAATAGCCCTGCTTCAGTTGAACTCTTGTTTTTCTTATATGTTTTCTACCTAATAATAAGATTGTTTTAACTTTTTGTCTCATATTTCTATTCACCATTTGGTTTTGTGATTATCTGCTGGAGAAACAGCTGTTCCCACTGAGTCGATGGAAGGCTCGATTTGTATCACTGGAAAGACGCCATGTGCTTAGACCAGAGAAAGTACTGAAAATTGATAGCTGGTGGAGAGGAGTGTAATTCTGATGACTGGAATGAATTTGTTTCAATGAAGACAAATAATAAGACTTAAAGTGTTGGACAATCTGATGGTTATTGTTTCTGGGAGAGGTCTGGACCTCTATACCCCAAGGAGTTGAATGTGACAGCTGTTATATGTGTTATATGACAGAAAATGTCAGTAAAAGGGTGATCAAGACTTGCCGCTGTCAGGCAGTTGCAATTCTAACAGAAAGGCTGCCCCCTTCTTGCACAGTGTTCTATGGTATGCATATGAATCCTAAACTGAGTTTAAAATACATAAATCCATCATAGTCCTATTGAGGTCACTTGCATGCACTCACTTGCATGGTGCAAAGCAGGTTCCTCAGGTAAGAATATGTGTGGCATAATTTGGACAACAAGTAGAAACTATGAATCACGGCTGGAAATGTCAAGAATAGGTGTAGTTTGGGTTGGGTTGGTTTTTTGAGGTAAGCTATGACTGACCTTCTGAATTCATATCATTCATTAATAATCCTCATCACAGCCTTTGGCTTGACTAGTCTGATAGCAAGTAGCTTGTAGTTGACGTGGAAAAGGTGGTTCCACACTTCAATCTGCAGTAAAGACCAAATAAGCCAGCTGGGTTTTTAGATTTGGTTGCTCGCAATCTCGCTGCAGTTACCAATGGATAATTGAACGTGATCTGTTTAGGTGTGGCAGGGTGGGAAATCTGAGGGAAGGTTACTTACATGAATGTGGCCTTTAAATGTGATAATACCGTAAAGGAGGGAGAATAGATCAGTTGCAAAGCCTTAAAAGCACTCTGAGCAGCTTCTGTTTGTTGTTACAGAATACAAGGAGAAGAATGGCACAGTCAAAACAATGAGCTAAGAAAACTAACTTTGCTGCTGACAGGCTAGAAGCAAGGCAAGATGGTATTTGTCAAAGCCAAAGAAAAGAATATTGTGGGAAGCAAGTAATAAGATAGTGAGTGATGTGGTTGTAAGTTTCAGCTGTGAAGAAGCGTTATGCAGTGAGAATTGAAAAGTAGACACGGATAAGGAGGTCATATCTAAGACTATTCCCAGTCGTAAGTCTTTGTGGTATTTTCCAGGGGTAAAGCTAAAGGTAATGGGAAGAAAGACAGGATTTGGCTTTGAACACTTTGCACTTAAGCTTAAAGTCTTAAGTCAGACCACTAAGAGGAAATGTCAGTGCAGCAGACTATTAGTTTAGTTTGAATTAAATGAGACACATCTATGGATGGGTAATAAATCTGTTGGTCACTGACCTAAAATGATAGATGATTTTTTATTTACCAGTGTGGCTTATTTATGGGCAAAAAGCACAGAGGGAATAAGACTGCAAAGTTTCTGCTGAGTGCTGGGTCTTGGAGAAGATGGATAAGCACCTTCAGAGCTCTGCTGCAGGAGCAATTGCAGGGGGAGAAGGTTAACTTGGTGAATATCAATTTACAGACATTAGGTGAGAATATTCTGCTGCTGCTGAGAAGATAGTAATAGGATGGGTTAAACACTAGTTTTTCCATTTGATCAAGAAAATTATTAGAGGTTGTCTTAAAAGAATTTGAAGGGAGTGCAAAAGGCACAAATTAATTTGTAGGGAAGAAGAATCTCATCTGGATACTGCAGACAGCACTGAAAGGTCTGAACCACTAGTGATGAAAATGTTGGAGTAAGGAGTGAGTTTCCCTAGGACGAAAGACATTAAAGCATGGAAACAACAGCACTTTTCTTTATCTATTCTGTCTCTGTTACACATATGCTTTTTTTTAGAAAAGGTCTCTTTGCTTATACATGTATATCTCTTAAATGGAGATCTTAGATACTGCTTTAATACACCTAATACCAAAAATCTGCTTCATACCTCAAACAACTGTCTACCTTATATCCATATGTGCTGTCACCTACACAGAGTAGCCTCAAAATTAAAAAAATGACAAAGACATTTCATTGTTCTTTTCAAAATATGTATTCAGTCTCTCAAGTTCTGTTATATAATTTCACAAGTGTCATCTTCTAGATTGGCCTCAATGATAGGTGATGGACGTACTGTAATAGCACCGTAGTATCAAAGGCATGGAACTTCAAATGATACCAGAGCTTTGAGGCAATACTGCTGTGGATTTTGGTATCTGCAATGACAGCCCTTTGCCCTGTTCTTTGCCACTCTCCTACACTGTCAGAGCTAGGTCAGCAGTATCTGGAAGGCCTCTACTCCACAATGCTGTGAGCAAAGGCTGCAAACCGGCCATGCTTCCCTTTGCTCCCTGTCTGAAGGTACACTCCTCTCCTTTGCAGAGAGCCAAAAGGATTACAGGGTAGCAGTGCACAGAAGAGAACCAGCTTGTGCTGGGGCGGAGAATCCTCTGGAAATGGGAAAAACAGACTCAATCCTCATGCTCCTGAACTTCAGCGGAGAGTCAAAGGCCTGTGGGAACAGCAGTACAGCAGTTCTTCCTTCCCCAGTGACATCGGATTGGCAGGGAAGCTGTCTGAAACCCTATTGATCGCTTGTTAAAAAAGTTCAATAGTGTCAGGAAAGTTGCAATACCTTTTCTTCTTTTTTAATTGAAGTCATGCAAGAATGAAATGTTTTTCTGCCCTGAGACGAGTCCTAGCTGAGTGATTCTTGAGTGGTTTTTTGTTGGGTTTTTTTGAGTGGAGACCCTACAATTTTTAAATGTATTGGTGACAAGTTTGCCTTTCTTAAATACTGTTTTGGAAATCTTTAGAAGTAATCACCACAGCTACAGGGATCTATAGCTTAAGGACCGACCAATCAGCCCTAGCCTATACAAAGAGCTGGTGTTCCTCTTTCAGCTTCTGCCTATTGAGGAGGTGAACATATTGTTATGCTTTCTCTTTGGGGATGGCTTGCATTGCCTGCCAACTGCATCTGCCGTGACGGGCAACACAGACCTACATGATCATCTGGGCCACAGCATCAGGGGACTGAAGAAAGATGAAAAGGGCATCACATGGTGCCTATTCCTGTACAGTCCCTGTGGAGAACTGCAATCTGGACTGCTGTTTTGTGTGACTGTTTATGGGGATTCCTTGCACATCTTCTTCACCATGATTTCTAAACACAATCTGGCATCCTGTCTGACATCCAAATGTGCTGTGAGTGCATAAGGAGGAGCAATGAAGTGAATTGGAAACTGGACATTAACTCCCTATATTACATTAACTCTGACCCAACATAAACCACAAAGAGCAAGTGGCATCCTAAATCAATCTCTTACTCATGCATTAACCAATTCCCTGCATATCTCCATAGAATCATGTCTATAGACATAAATGGCCCAGTCCTGTTTGTGATTTGAAGGAATGAGAACATTTGTGTATCTATGATTTAAAGGGATTAAAATACTGTTCTCGAGGAACTCACCTTTCAGGCCAGATACTTTACAAGTACAGATTTTGAATTACTGGGTTGTCTGATTCTATGTGTGCTTTTGGCCCTAATGTCCTGTGTTTCAGGATCTAGACACAAGAATTTTCAGAGATTTTTATTTGCTTGCTTGTTTGTTTGATTTTTTTCTTTAAAACTAATTTTGTAAAGGTTATGTCTTATATCAGAACATTCAGGCATTTCTCTTGGGGATCATTTTGAAACACAGTAGAAATACTGCCCTCAGATAAAGTTGACTCCCCAAAAGTAAAGACGCCAGAATGGACTGTATGAGTGACTATTTCAGCAGAAAGTCATCAGGTCAGCTTAAATCACCAAGGAAGATTATTATTAATGTAGTTCTGTAGGAGGACACCTGCCCAGGCAGGCCCCAGGGGTACATGTTTAGGCTCATTTTGAATTTAAATTGTTTTGAAGGAAAGCTAATCAGAATACGAAAATATTTGATGATTAAATTTAGAATTCATGGATAATTAGCTGGGTGAAAAAAAGCTGTCTGCAGATTCTGAATTCAGCATGTGTCAGTAGAGCTCCAAAAGCACGTCCTTCCTATAGTCTTCAGAGATGCTTTTCTGGAGCTGCCATGCAGTGTTTTGGGAAGACACTGCCTGAGCACAAAGTACGGTAAGTAAAGATAAGACAGAACATTAGTGCTCTCCTTAGAGATATCTCTTATTCCTCTGACCTTGTGAAGCCACTTTACAGAGCTATTCAACTTTTCAGAAATTCATTCCCAACTAGAAAAGAGCAGTTCCTACTGGGAGTTTTGCTGAGCTCCAAGAAACTTTTGTCAAGTTCCTGAATAGTGGGGAAGTTCCTAATTGCTTTTAACCATCTCTGTCCTCCCTCCTGCTTTGTTACCTTTTCTGTGCTTTTGACTCCTGAGGTATTCTGGAGCGCCTCTCAGCATTCAGAGGAAGCATTGAAGCTCATACAAAGATCTCCACAGACAGTGCTATTTGCAGTGTACAAGCTTTATTGATCTTAACCTTAAGAGCCATGTTCTCAAACTCTACCTCCTAGTATCTTATCTCTTAGATATTTATATAACTGCAAATAAAGAGAATTCCTGACACAGTTCATATTCTTGCCCCCACTATAAATGGTGGTATTTTTGTTTAGATGGCATGCAGTTCTTGACCATACTGTAGTTAGCAAGTGGTACTATACTGGCTGGACTGTTCTAATGGACTCTGTAACTAATTCTGTAGCAGATAGAGTTGTGAAACCAGCCATCCCCTCTGTGAAGCCTTTGCACTGCTTTGGTCTTCCCTCTGCTCTCTGCTTCTTTGTCTCTTTGGTAGGAGGGCTTGGCGACATTAGCCTCACCAGAAGAAAAAAACAAATACAAAAGACTTTTTAAATAGGACACATCCACACAGAGATTGAGATGGCATTTAAGAAAGTGATATATCAATAAATTATCAAAATAAGCATGACTGCCTGGTCTGAATCCACAAAAAATGGGGTTATTAGTCTTTTAAGGTGAAGGCAAAGTCTCTTTGGTTATATGGTCAGAGGAGGGACAGAGGGTCAGTAAGGACCCTGCCCTGCAGAATTAGTGATGCTGCTACTGGAAGACTGCCTGTGCTTCAGAAGCAAGGTGGAGAACTGCGGAAAATTCAGACACAAGTTGCATAAATGGTTCAAGATTTGCAAAAGCAGACTTTTTAATGAGAAACTAGGTCCATTGATACGTTTTCAATCACCAGCTCAAGGCTCATTAGTGGAGTAGGCAGATGTTAATTTTGACATCCTAAGGCTGAGCAAGCGGAGCCTGGTTTCTTCCACTGTGGAAGTCAGGTGGAGCCTGAGCAGCAATAGCAAGACAGCTCTGGGGTTTGTGCATGCTGCTGCTCCTAGTCCTGGGGGACAGGAAGAATGGGCTGGTGACTGCTGCTCAGGAAATGGGCTTCTTCTTATTCCAACAGTATTTGTTATCTCACAAATTATTTCTTTTTCTCAGGAGAGGCAGAAATCTGATGGTTTTACATGGTCCTAGACATGTAAATTCTAATGTCTGTGGTGCTGTTGCCTTTTTGGTGACCTTTTCTGTGCTGCCTTCAGAAACAACTTAATCTGTCTGAGGCTAAGGAGACATCCCCACAACTCCCGAGGGGAACAGGGTGGTACCTATGTCTTCCAGCACAGAGCTGGAACACGTCCAGGCCATACCCAGCAGAGCAGGCCAGTAGCATACCCTGAGGAGTGAGCTAGTCCTGTGGCATATACTTGCATTTTTCCTCCCTTAGGACAAAATTTTCTCTCTTACAGAAAATTTCTCCTTTGAAATATTATACAGAGCCCAGATAGGTCTAATCTTCCTGAAACTTATTCTTTTGCTTCATTATTTGAGAGACCATCTGATCATTCTTCTCAACTAAAATAAGTATTTTTACTTCAGCTCCTTGGAGATGCAATGTCTCTTGTTAGAGCAAAGTCCTTGACTAGCTAATTAATAACTCCTTTCTTCTATGAATGGGGAAATTTCTCCCTATTCCTCTTCCCTTTTTGACTCTGACCTGGTGAAATTATTGTAAACTTACTTTATATTTTCTAACACTAGGTATATGTCAAACATGTCCGAAACAAATATCTAACCATGATAAATAGGCTCCTGACTGAAAACAGACACAGTGGTGATTAATCACTTTGGGGTGATGTGACTGCAACAAGCTTCTTACTAAGCATATGTAGCAGTCTCCCATTGCACAGTTGCTTCCAAGGAGGATAGAGAGTGGTAATGGACTCCAAAGGTTTTGATACTTCAGTGATTCTGCGAAGGCAGATAACTAGCTATTGTGGCACCATAAACAGAATGGAAAAGTCAGAAATTAGTTTATATCATGATCTAAGCCATAACTAGTCTTAGAAACCAGCATTATAGCACCTTGATAAGCTTTGTTAGCTGAGACAACTTCGGGCAAGCATAGAAGAAGCTAGTCCTCTGCAAAAGCTTTGGAATAAACTGTATACTTTATGTTATGTCTTTTTCTTGTCTCATATGGAGGTGTTTTTCATAATTAGAAGGCATGCGATTCAGTGAATGTAGTACCAGAACTATTGCACTGAATAGAGCTTATTGTTAATGGAGTTGCTTTTTTTGGTTGTTTTTTTGCTAATAGTTTTGTGACATTGTTAAGAGCATTGTATCATCATATATGTGCTGTTCTGGTCCATGTAGTATTGTCATACTGAAGTTCAAATTATTAAAGCAATATTAAAATTCTGGGGGCTTTTCTCCAGACATTTTTTTCTAAGATCAGTGGAAAAAAAGATCTTTTCTGAACAAACTGTGTACCGTAGCACATCAGTAGTCACACGTGCTCTTTTTGGATAACAAATTACCATCACCTCAGTTTTCTCTGTATCTTTCCTGAGCCAAAGCTTCTTAGATTGATTCTTTATAGTCTTACCAACTTCTGCAATGTAAGTAGCCCAACAACAGAATATTTTCCTTTGTTCTCCACAAAGTACTGAAGCAATTTCTGCATGAAGTAGCAGAACCATGTAGCAAGCTAACTGGATTCCCAGCTTGGTAGCAGGGACAACTTCAACTATAGGCAGAGCAGCCAGTGCCAGGTTAGCCAAACAGCCGTGGCCCATCTGCCCCTTTCATCCATCTTTAAGCTTTGCAAAACCAACTCGTTATTGCACCAGGGAAGGGCTGGGGGTGATTTCATGGAACCTCTTTCCTGGAGCAGTGAGAAACATGGCTCCTTGCTTTCTGCTTCTTGCAGCAAAGGTGGACCTATACCCCATCTTCAAAGGGACCAAGTTCTGGGTGCTGAAAAAGTAGAGGAGACACACAGAAAAATCATATGACACACAGACCATCTTTAAGCTCACTTGTGCCTGTCAGCATACAAACAACTTTAAAAAGTATGATAGAACTGCCTAATTATTAAACAAGGTGCGTATTTTTAAAGACTGCCTCTTGTGTAGGTATAAAAGACCCATTGACATTTTTTGTCTATTTTTTTAAAGGGCAGTTAAATTCTGTTGACCTTTTTATGTGAGTGAATTAAAAAGTTTTAAAGCCCCAGAATTATTTTTTTTAAAGTCAATCAAAATTTTGGCATTTCAGTATATCTGGCATTTCAGTATCCTAATTTTCATCACCATAAAGATCAATACTGCTGTCCTCCTCTGTTTATGGTATTTTATTTCCTCCAGAAGCTGAGTGTCAAAGAAGATCTCTAGATCTCTGTCAAGCAAGATTTCAATAAGAAATGGTGGAAAATATTTGTTGTGATGGATTATTAGATATTACTGATTTTTGTGTGACATCCTGACTTCATTTCTCTCAAGCTTTTCACAGTAATAGGTATGGGAGCTTGTGGTCCTAATAGCAAACATAAATTCTCTAGCAGACAAGTAACTGAGTTATTGAGCTTTTAGATTATATGATTCTGCGAGCTGGTTTTCTGACATAAAATGCCATCTGCTTCTACTTAATTTTCCTTGTTTCCTTCCCTAAGAAAACACTTGGAAAACATGTTTGTTCTGAAAGGTAGTTCCTTTGAGGCCCGTTATTTTCCTACATATCTCTAAAAAAACAATATATGAATTTGTTAGTGAGTTACCAGACAATTCAATACACAGCACATCCAAGGAGCCAAATAACTATACTTCATTTGATATATCTTGACATAGCTGAAAGTTTGAATTTTGAAGTCAGGTTTACCGGAAGGCTTCTGGAGCCACAGCCAGGAGCAGTTTGCATTGCAGACCTCTTATTAGTTTTATAGGGGGTGAGACATGTCAAAAAGAATAAGAATAAAATAATGCTTTCAAACTTTTCCATCTTCACACCAGAATAGGATCATTTCACAGCATTTCAACAATACTGGCTGGCAGCCTAAAGATACTTACACCAAATCAGCATCAGTACTTTAATAGCTCATAATATTTTCATGTCTTTTAATACATTAGATTATGATAAAGGCACTATAATATACCAACATTGTTCTCAATTAAGATGTTCCCTGCAATTTTCTCTTTCCATATTCAGTGGAATTTTCCAGACTCTCCCTTATAATGAGGGGGAGATTCAATTTTCAAACGGCCTTTGCAATGTTTGCTTTTTGGTTGAAAGAGAGCTGTAGTGTCTGCTCAGAGATCAGTAGCTGTGGGGCAATATTATCCCACAAATACAAAAGGATCTGATTAGACAATGATTGCCTAATCTATGGTATAGCTCAAACTGCAAGTAACACTATGGGCGGTTACAATTTAAAAGACCTTGATTCTATGTTAGGTTTGCATAACCATAGGAAAACTAGTAAATTGAGATTGGTTATTCATCTCAACTTACCTCTTGATTTCTGAAGTCTATTTAAAATAGAAATATTAGTAATTTAAATTTTTAATTTTTCCCAGGCACTACAGATTTTGCCTTTAAAAAAGGTCATTATTTCAGAATTCAGAACACAATGACAGCAAATGTCTGTATTCCATAAAGTTGTTAGGGTTCTTTGATATTCTAATTCAGGTTACTACAAACAAAATTAAGGGGCAGACTGGCTAGATAATGATCTCCTAAATGTAAAGATAAATTTCATGTCCCTTACAACCAAGATTCATGAGATGCAGCTTAAAATTGTAAGAGAATGTGCTTGGGAAAAAGGTAGAGTAAAATACTCTGCACTTACTGCAATAAATTTATTTTATAGAAGGACTGTAATCAGTGGGATTTTACAGGGCACCCTGTGTGACCACAGACTTTGTAAGTCTTTAGCTGCAAAGCTGGGCATCGCTTTTGCCTGCAGCCCTCTCACAGTGAGAGGGAGCTGAGACCAGAGACCACTCTGGGCATGCTGGAGGAGAAACCCAAGCATTTCTAGGAGCCCAGTGGCTGCAAAAATTGTCCGGGGTTTAGGAAGTGGAGGCTCAGGCCAAGGAAGTTCTGACTATTTCAGGGTTGTGAATGTATGCCCCCCTCCCCAGCAAAACGAAGGCACCCAGGGTTGCTGATGGCTGGGCAGTTGGTGTCTCCAGACTTGGCTTGGTGGAGTCATTCCTTTACTTACGAAAAACCAGCACCTACTTGTTGGGTCAAAGGAAACTCTCTAGTCTAGCCACTCAGGTGGCACATGGAACTCAGCATCCAAGCCCACAATATTTAATGCCCATTGTCATATTTTGGCCCTTGTTGCCAAGCTCGGCAGAACGGACATGAAAAAGGCAGTGTCCTCTCACACCTACAGGTGGTCTGACCTTCAAGGGCAAAGAACTTGGATGAGTTTGAAAAGTTTATACTGTCTTTGGGTGTACTCTGGCTGTTTGCAGAGAAATAAAAAGTTCAAAATCCAGCTGCTGTCAACAAATTTTTCTAAGTACTAAATCTACACTGCTACATTTGGAAATAGACAAAACTCAGCTTCTGAAAAACATTTATTAAAAAAGACTGACTACAGCTTTCTGTAGGCTTGACAAGATTTCATATTCTGCTTTTCAGCTTTACCAAGTGCATTAATAGCTTTTAAGGCTAAATGACATGAGTGCTAGATGTCTCAGCAGTGCATTAGAAATGGAGAAAACAGAATTTTGTGGCTTTGTGTACATGCCTGGTGATCAAGAGGAAAAGCACGGTGGCTAGGACTCTGAAAAACCAGGGGTTTCTCCTCAATCCAAACAAATTCATAAAGAAATATATGATTAAACAACTGGAATTCAAGTTAAATTTGCATTGCTGAGCTGATATTCCTCACTATATTTGAATGGCTCAGTGTTCTTGAAAGTGTCTCCAAAGCCCCTAAAAAACAAGAATCAATTCAGAGATTGTTTGAGTTAGTATGCATTTGCCATTACCACTTTCACTAGTTTTGTTTGCCTCATCAGACACCAGAAACATACCCTGTGGACAAATGTCCAGTAGTGAACTGCAAAAAGGAACAATTTGGGAATAACTCAAGTCCTGAAAAGTCATTCTCTCTAGCTCATGAACATTTACAAGCAGAGCAACTGACCTTGAACTACTAGATCCAAACTCCTCAAAAACTGCAAGACCCTGAGAATACACAAAAGCAGTGAAGTAAGTGACAAAAAATGCAGTTAATAAAATCTTTTCCAAATGCAATCACTGTTCAAAATGGGTTAATATCTTTATCAGGTGAATTTACCTAATTCTAAGCAGCCACTCATGTCTTTCTGTTGTAGCTGTATGATACAAAATGGCTGGTTGTCTAACATAGATAAAAGAAATAAAAATAGCTTCAAGTAAAATACTTTTTCTCAGCTGAGTTCCACATGAGTTTTGACTGATCTTTCACTTAAGATAGTAATTTTCATGCACATTACATTTTTCATTCAGAAGCAAGAGACTTGTTTAATGAGTTGCCTGAGGTGCAACATCTTTACTTTGAAGCAAATTAAGTCACTTTCTATAACAAGATATAGGGTTTTGGGGAGGGGGTTGTGTGTGTGTGTTTACTTTATTGCCACCATCACACTGTTGGGAGTACTTATCCTACTACAGGCTACTATTCCAGGCTCTGCACCAATATAACGATTGATACAGGCCAGCAAGGGTGACTCACTTGCTGTGAAGGCTGAGAATGTGGAAATGTGCTTTTCTTTCCATATCATCCACTTTAAGGAAAAGGAGCAGGAATTCTAGGCTGAACATTGGGTCTCTTTACACAGAACATGAGTGGCATCTGGGAGTCTGGCAGCAGAACTGTTCCTCCAAGCTGAGTACAAGCAGGTTGTTTCTGGGAGAGTGAGGAAGGTATGCAGGTTTCCAGGGATGGAGGTAGCTGCTTAGAGCAGCTTGCACCAGAGGTGAGTTATAGTAAATTATTTTAGCACTTTGATTGACCAAACCAGAAAAGAATGGCCTGCGTAAGTGGTAACCAACACCCATACTGCCCCTGCAGAGAGGCAGGACTTCTCACATCTTGGAACTAAGGTCTGCTTTTGTCCACTCTATGGGAAGAAGAAAAATTTGCATTTGATTTTGACATTGAGGTCTGCCTAAAGGATATGCATAAAGATTACGATGTTATCATTAAAGTGCTCAAAGGAGATAAATTAGTGTGTTTTCTGCTGTGGCAGATCTGGTCTCAAACAAGGATAAAACGAATTTGGTGGACATTCCCCATAGGGCACAGATTCAGCTTTGCAGTGGTATAATCATCAATCTCAGCCCACCAGTCACACCAGGTGAGTTGTTCAGAGAGACAACACAAAGGCATTTGCTGAACAGGACTAAAAGTCATTTATGCTATTAGAGACTAAAGTGTCTGGTAAGGTGGTATTTGCATATTCCAAACACACCTCCCCACCAACCAGGTATGATGTATTGTGTCCTTCATTTGTTCACAATAACATTCCAAACTTTGGCGAGAGCAGGCACTTTAGGAAAGCTTTGCAGATGTTTGTCCTTCCTTAAGTCTTGCTGAGATAGTTTAGGAATATTCTCACATGTGAGCAATTCCATAACATCCCGGCCAAGCAATCAGAAACCATTATTCAATTAACCTCATTCCTCTCCGTGGAGCCCCTCACTTAGTCCAGTTGAGCACATTTTATTTCTATTATATTAGAATCCTCTCTAAAGAATTATGTTAGAGTGATTTCATTTTTTCAACAAACCTACTCACCATCTGCATTTGGCAAAACTCGTTGACATCAGTCTTTGTTGCTTAGCAATAAATACTTGTGCTCACTCCAGTCACAAAGAGTGTTCATTACTTTGTCATTCAGACATTTTACACAGCCTTTGTAGCCTCAGAAATAATACACTGGCCTTGGAAGAGAGGCATAAGAGCTGAAAACCAAATGTGTAGAATGAGAGGAAAAGCACACAGATCTTGAAAGGTGTTGGGTACAAATAGTAAATCTTGATTCACAAGCTTGATAATGAACAAAAAATAGCTAAATTAAATCAATGCAATAATATTACTATAAAATATTAAAGCAATTATAGATCTTGCCAGACATCAACAGTCTTGAATGCTATTAAAGTGTATGTTTTGTAATAGCATCATATCAATATGTGCTAATCAAGATGTACTAATTAGCAAGAATATCTGATAAAAAATGTGCTTTGTGCTTGTATTCTGTGCCTGTAGGTATAGAATACCTGTGTCAGGTATTCTAATTTGAGGAAAATATCTAAAGAATTTGCATTTCTATAGAGTTCCATGGTAATTGTCTTATTACTCATAGCTCCAGAATAAGTTGATTTTGGCAACAACTTTTATAGTTAGTATTAGCTCAATTATCTGTGTTGAAACCTTTGAGGAAACTTTTTATTTATAGAAAGTAAGTAGAAGATATACTCAAAGCTACATGATTATAATTGCTTTACTCATTTAGCAGTGACTATGGCCTACTTCTGTTTAGTTGTCTGATTTTAAGATATTAACCTTTGGCACTCAGATGAGAAAAAGATTGAACTGGGAGGCTCCAAAAAAGCATAATTAGAATTGAAAATTAAATGGGTCACTTGTCGTACAGTGTGTTACATTTAATAGATGAACAAGCTAACAAATGAATATGACAATGAGTCATCTGAAATCAGAAAACACCACACTGTTGAATATCAGATAATTTATAAAAGACTTAGGTTTTGCTTTTATTTGTGGACACATTGTACAAAATAAGTTGATCATTTTACATGGGTAGCAGCAAAAAGGCAGAAAAATTCAGAATATGTGATAACAAATCTGTCATTGGCAGGGTGTCCACTGCAAAACATACAAGAGACTTGGCATATTTTTCAGGAAATGGCAAACAAAGCTTCCCGGAGGATAACTTCATTCAGGCATTGAATTTGGGGCTCAAAATCTCTGTTTATTTTACAGGTGATGAGTTTGACTGTGGTCTGCCAGTAGAATTTTTCACTTTCAGTCTTAAGCAAAATAATAGCTGTGAACTGGGCATTTTGAGTTAGGCTGCTGGTGAAGCACCATGACCTTAACAGATACTCCAGTCACATCTGAGAGAGATTGTGCCTAAACAGCTGATCAGGCACCTTTAAAGACCATGGCTTTCATGCACCCCTCAAGACTAGAATGAGAGATTGGAAAGTGAACTTTGTTGCAAAAGTCAGAGTCTTTCAAAATGTACAGCAAGCTAGAAGGAAAAGTGCCCTTTCATGCCAGCCTTAAGTCAAGATGTAAGTCAAGTTGCACACCTGGAAGAGCCAATGCCGTGTCAGTCAATACTGACCTGAATTGCTCTGGGAGAGGCATGATTGTATTGCCCAGACACTGACACAGAAATCCTGATTTTGAGTCCCAAATGGCTGCTCCTGCTCAGTAGGATTTTCTTCAGGAACCTGCAATGCAATGCGCTGCGTTGCGTGGCTGTGCTCAGCCTGCTGAAGGGAGCCTTGATGGCTGCCTGAATGGATGTGCAGTTCAAACACGCACAGCCGTTCAGTGCAAACTTGAAAGTCTGACCCTCAGCCTTTTTGGAAATGTCTCCTATTAAATACAACATGCTGCTGAAATAGAAAGCTAAACATAAAGGGAGCTGTGCTGATATAAGATAAAAACCTTTCCTTCAATATGAAGGATAAAAATGTAAAAGCAACTGGACAGAAGGGGGAAAAAACCCTAATCAAAAAGTCACATTCTGACAAAAAAAAATAAATTATTTGAAAGATGAAAGATGACACTTTGAGGACTCAGAGGCTGGAAATAACAAGAAACCTAAAGTTCCTCTTTTGGTAAGGCTGATATTCTTCAATACCCAAGAGCATCTGTAAAAGTTTTCTGAAGGAAAATGCTGACTTTTCTGAAAATATGGTCAATGGAGGAGGAACAGCTTATTCTCAATGAATGATGGGTTAGGCTCTGTGCTCCTGACAAATCCAAGTTCAAGTCGAATGACCGATTGCCCTGATACAGGTTTGGAACAGCTCCACCTCTGCAGTGCTGATTATATTGATATTTCCCTTTCCTCCTATGCTCCTTCTCTCTCTCTTTCTCTCTCTCCAGGATGTCTTTTTCTCTTCACCTGTCTCTAGTTATTTTTAAACTATTTTTCTGTGGCAAAGGACTGCTTAAGCTTCAACATTAAACACTTTTTTGAGGAAGAAATAACACCCATATCAAATTATGAGTCCTGAATTGGTTAGACAACTTTAAAGTGACATAGAAAAATAACATGTGACTCAGCCTGAGGTTGGGCAGAAACCAATTTTTTTTTTTCTGTTTCAGTCACCTAAGAATGGTTAAATTCAATAATTGAATGGCCTGGTCTGGATTTCAAGGCTACAAATAAGGTTAATGAAATGCTAGTGGGACCTTAGGCTGTGGTGACAGAGCTAGCACAGCCCCTTTTCAGCCACCTGGAGGAAGGATACCACCCAGGTCCAAGAGGAGGTCAGGGAGTCAATGATGCAATTTGATACTCCCAGCTGCAGCAGTACCTCTCCTTTACAGGGGCTCCTTGGCGCAAACTCATGGCATTAGAGAGCAGATTGCCTGCTGATGTTCCTTCTTTTGTCCATAAACTTGTTAATCAGCAGGCTGATTGGATAGGAAGCACTACATTAGGGTGGTAGGGAGCTGTCAGGCCTTCAACTAATGGCAAGAAAAACCACCTAAGATGTAAAAAAAGATCTCTTTATGTGCAAGTTATGCTAGGGGGAACTGTGCCTATAGCTTTTATGTTTTTAAAAGTTAAGGTATTCGGCAAATACTTGCAGCACTCAGTGGAATGAGTTTGTGAAACTGGGATACCATGTACTGCCATTACTAAAAACACGAAATTGGGCATCACAAAGATAAAATAAAAGGTGCTATAGGGGAAATAGAGTTCAATAGCTGTCATTCCTTGACTATGCCTTTTCCATTTTGTCTTTAAATTCTTAATGTTTGCAATGTTTCACAGGGACAGGTGCAACAGTAGAGCTGGAGAAAAAGAATTTTGCTCCTGCTGCAGGTAAAGCTCCAAATTCAACAGTTTATTTCCTCCTTGAGGGATACTTTTTTCCATACTTTTATCAACAAAATGGATCAATGACTCACTGCTTGCCAATACAACTCACACTGCGTTTTCTCATTTCCCTAGAACGAGACACTCAGAATAAAAATAAATGTTCTCACCACTTCCTGTCCTGCTCTCCAGCAGAAGTGTTTCAGGGATTTAATTTCTCATCGCTGGCTTCCCCAATCTCTCTCTCGTTATTGATGGGTGTGTCCTGCAACAGGAAATGGCCCTGTCATGTAAACTTCAGTGTGTTAAGGACTTCTTCCAGCTAAAAATAGGTACCAGAGCTATCTTCTAGTTTGTTCCTGTTGTTTTGTGTTAAATTCCAAATGTCACACATAATATAGAGCTTAGAATAAACTCAACCTTTTATGCCATTTAAATGCAACAAATTGCTTTTCACAGCCTGCTTTGCAAATGTACTTAAGTATTTGCCATGTGGTTCATGATGTGTCCATGCTTCAGGAAGAATTGGTACATGATGCATCTGCTGACTTGTTTTAGAGATTAATATTTGCATTACAGAAATACTTGGGTGACAATCAAGAATGAGGCCTGTGCAGGTACTCATCTCCTTAGGTCCTCAGAAGGGAAATATCTTTTGAGTTAATGGTTCACTGCCCCAACACCTCAGTGGGTTAATTGAAAACACTGTAAATCATTAGTGTTGTTACCAGTTAAGTTCAAATCTGAACTATCTTATTGTACATTGAACCACTATTAATAACATTCAACACCATGTATCTGGGTTCAGATAGCACATATTCATCCTGTACATGAAAAATATGGTCTAATTAGCTTCTTCTAATAGAGATATAAGATATGCCAAAAAAACATAATGCTTGCATTCATTGTGTAGAATTTTATATAATTAGATAACCTCTGACAGTTAATGGCTTGGGGAAAAAGACTCAGAACTAAAAGAGTCATAGATTCTTATTTCAGCAGAATCTATTTTTGTTTGGACGTAGTCGTTATTTGCCCTCTCTTCTCTGTACATTAGCCAGTATAACTGGAAAGGCCAATAAAAGAAAGATTCTTTGGAATTGCTTGTTCAACTTGAAGATAAAAAGTTCTGGTTAAACACATCCAAATACTTTCCACTGTGAAAACAGTCTCTCTCTTCTTTCTAGCAGTTCCTTAGTCATCAAAACTAAAGCTGTGAAAAAAAAAAAAAAAAGCGTGATACCAGCGCCTTTTTAAAAAATACCTATTAATAATTACAGCTTTAATGAATGGCGTGCTGAACACTTAAAAATCCAAACTCAGTGGAGCAGCACTAGCAGTTTACTCCTCCCACCACCACAATTAGCAGGTCAAGGCTGCAGAGAGGGAAAAAGGTTTAATTTTTGGAAGTGAGTGGGAGTGAAGATTCTGACTGAGTGGTCCTGCAGTGCCTGACATGAGCTTTCTGTGAGAGTGCAGCTGAAGAAGAGGACCCGTTTTGGAGCATGGCTGTGACAGTGATGAAAAGCAAAGGACCTCTTAAGGGAGAAGGGAAGGTAAATTTGACAGACACAGTGGGATGCCTTTGCTAGTTTCAACACCACCTGCCACAGCCGATGAGCATCATTTGGCCAACACAATAGAAAGCTCTTATGGCAGCATCTTGGTTCCAGCCATTCATTACCAGTACAGCTGCTGGGGCTGGCTTTGTAAAGAGTAGAATGCTGAGCATGTCAGTTTTGACAGGATTTCACTGGAAGATTTCCTTTTAATTTCTGATCAACTACAGTTGAGCTCTGTGAATTTTTTATGACACTGTGTCTAAATCCTCCCTTCCCTATGTTGATGGGATTCCCAGTGTGCCCTGCACCTGGCGTTGTTGCCTTTCTTTCATCTGCCCAGCCCTTATTTCAGAACTGCTTATTCACCTTTGAATGTTAGGTGTCTGTATCTTTCATTCAACTTTTTCTTACAGTTCACTTCTGTCAAAAAACTCTAAACCTAACACAGACAGAAGACTATTATCTATTTCTTACTTCTAATTTTTACTTTCAGTTTTTACTTTGGTGTGATTTTGCTAATGCTACATGTAAACTGAAAAAAAACCAAAATGGAAATAAGCTAAAAAGTAGAATTTGTTAAATCATGAATACATTTTGATTTGCAAGATCAGGCAAATAATCTGAAGCTATATTACACTTTCCAGCCCATGTTAGACAAATTGCTTAATGACTTGCTTCTAGGAATATACAAATTTTATTGCATTAATGGAGGATTTTCACCTTCTTGACTTCATGAATAAGCTGATATAGACACAAGTACATCTCAGTCTGAAGATAATCAAGTGTGTGGTGGGGTGAAATTTGCTTCCCTCTTGCTATGCTATTCCTAGTGATGTTAAATTCTGAATTAGGATGCATGACTGCACAGTTCCTTTGCAGATCAGAATGGTTTCTTTCCTTGAATGCTAAAATGGTTCTGTGGCATGAAGTAGAAAATTTGTGGTACAAAATATCTTGAGAAAATAATTGACTCAGTGAATAATTTATTGAATTTACTGAAAATATTGACCTAGATTTAATGTTTTCACATTCAGAACATGGAAAATGAGTTAAATTAGTATGTTGAGTTAGCCTAGAGTAAGACTGTTGCAGCATGATTAATTTACAAGTGTGAGCTGTTACTCATGAAAAGCCATTTAGCTATTAAATGCTCTGCTTGGATTATGCTGGCATTTTCTTCAAACTAAGACCAGTGGGCCGATATTGCCAACCATTAGTGAAGACAAGAGGTGTGAAAAAAGATATTGGGAGAGATTATCAGGCTTGGGGATAGGTAAGGACTGCAATTCTGTCCTTCTGATCTGGTACCAGGTCCCCATCAGCCTGGTATCGTGTCTTAGCTACTTCTATATTCAAACTGCAGAAGCTACTGAAGTTTAAAGTACCTTAAATAAGTGCTAGCCTACTTCTCAGAAGAGTGGCTGCTAGACCTGCTTATGTTTTTTGGAAAAAAAGAAAAGGGCATCCAATAGCAGAGAAAATTCAGAATAGAAAATTTTATTGTAAGTCCAGCAAGAAAAGCAGGACTTGGGGATGGACAGCAGCACAGTTAGGCAATACAAAAGGAATATGAAATAAAACTGATAGATGAATGGAATTTTCTATTCATTACTGGTTCAGGCTGATGTAGTTTCTTTTGACAGAAACCCCTTCCATTAGTGGACATCAAATAGCCATGCTGATATGATGTCAGGCCTTCCTAAGAAGCAGAATGTGTCGCATAAAGCTTTCAGACTAGAGATGTACCCTTTCTCACCAGAAGGCACCTTGTCTTGCCTGATTTACATGAATTGTGCAGTTCTTGGCTATGTACAGCAGTCATTGAACCAGACTTGCCCAGCACCAGGCATGAGAAATCTACACTGGGAGAAATCTACAAGAAAGAAGCCACTTACTATGATCTGTCAGCTGTGTGAAGCTTTTAACAAATACTGTTTTGCAGAATTGTTCTCTGCAGGAAGAAGTTCACATAAACGGTCACACTATTTTCAAGAAAAAGAAAAATTGTGTCAGCAAATGCTGGATAAAAGGGAGGGATTTTAAGGGGTATGGAATTTGAAGAAGGGTTGTGGTACTCGTGAAGGGAATGGTGGAAGTGTGTAAGCTAAAAGAAAAAGTTGAAGGAAGATAGATAGCACAAAAGCTGTGGGGGAAGCAGTGAGGACCTCCAGGAACGTAGAGGGATGGGAGGCCAAGCTTGGATGCTTGCCGAAAAGAGGTCTGGTTGGGGCTCAGGCTACAATATCACTGCATTTTCGGTCACCCTTTACCCTGTAATTTGCAACACACAAGTCCATAAGCAAACTAAGGAAAACACCTCTGTATGTGCTAGCAGCTTCTTCAAAATGATTGTGATTTAAAGAGTGGATGGTAGAAAAGATTATATGTAGTAATAGGATCATAGGAAAGTGAAAGAAAAAGGCATTTTCACCTTCTTTGCTTCATAAATAAGTGAACAGTCATAGGAAGAAGGATTTAGAAATCCCAGTGTCCCCTGTTTTGCACAAGAATTACCCAAGCACTCATGTGCAGCACCATTAACTCCTAGAAAAGCACATCCCTTTCAGTGCAATGATAATAGGAGATTCAGGGAATTGTTCAGTTTACAACTGAAGATAACCCATCCTAGCCATCTAGTTATGAGCGTTATTATTTCAGATACAGATGTCTGAGCTGTCTTCAGAGTCAGTGGATAGAGCCTAGGGAGTGAGACTCTACCTTGGAGTGAGCGGAGTGACTTCCAAGACTGGTTGGTTTTCTAGGAGACTGATTTTGTAGACATAAATTAAAGATCTTAATGATTCTTAATGTAAAAAATGCATTAGCAAGTTAGATGCAAGATATATATTTCTTGAAATCTGTCTGCAATGCTTATCAAAAGTAGGAAAGCAAGAGCTATGGTAGTCTCCAAGTTCTTTTACATCTACCCTCTATGTGCGATGCTGCTGTGCACCAGCAACCCACATATTTCTTGTCTGAACTCTTCTGAATAGGAACTGCCACCTATGGGCAAATGCAGTTTCCTCCACAGAAAAAAATAGCAACCTCTGCACAGACTTGCAGACCCTCTTTTACTCTTTACCACCTTTACTAAACTTGTCACAAGCTGAGTATACTCATGGAGACTGTCCCCACAGTCAGACTCTTGGGCCTTGTTGCCAACAAAAGCTGAAAAAAGAAGTACTAGAGATAAAAGTGCTGGATCATTTCAGTGTGTAAGAATCTCTTTTTCTTTGGCTGTATGTAGGGCAGTCAGCCTGAGAGAATCCTCACAAATCAAAGGGAATGGCATACTCAGACTGTTTAATAGTTTCCATTAGCAGACCTCTGACACTCAGCACCTTCTGTACCTCAGAACTGCTGCTGGTGTATTGGCCAAATGCAACACAGAAAATTTCAGGAATGGACAATGAATCTACCACTGAGCACTAGGCACTGAACCTCTTTTGGAAAGCACATCCATTTTCGTTCACAGGTGGCATGAGGTGAAAGAATTGACTTGAAAAGTACAGCACTTCTGCAATTTCTTCAAATAGATATAAATCAAGGAATAACTACTTTAAATAACCAACTCCTCACTCCAGAACATGATCAGAGCTAGAGAATGGTGTTGAAGCTTGGAAAATGAAGAGATGTTTATATATGCTGAGATCACAGTTTTCAGCTAGAAGCAGGGGAATGCACATTTTGAAAATTGAGCAGATGCTTCCAATTATCTGCAATAAGGAGAAGAAGGGACACTTGAAAATGTAGCTGATATTAGGTGGCTGTCAGAAGGCTCTTGGATAAGAAAGAAAAGCATGCGAAGTATAAAAAAAGTCATTTTACTTTCATAGTACATTGATTTTAAGATTGCTCTACAAGTTGAAAAACTTGTAGTTGAAAGCAAAACAATCAAACTGGAAATCTTAATGTAGAGTGCTCTTCCTGTTTTAAACCATGACAAACTTCACTCATTTAATATTTCCTTTGATGTTCTACAATGTTATTCAAATTTTAATAGGTTCACATGTTTAACTGTGCCTACCGCTTCCTCATATAGGGCTTATATGTGAACAGCAAATAAGATTCCCATAGAAAGGCACGGCTTGTAAAATACAGAACTGTACAGCATAGAAGAGAAGACACATAAATGTAGGCCTTTTATTTACCCTTTTTCAGTCACTACATGCCACATCCTGGGGCATGTATTTGATCTGCTATGTGCTTAGCAGGATGATGTTCAGCAAGGCTGAATGGCCTGACCAAACCACGCTGACGTTCAAATTCCTGTCTTGTCACTTGACCTGTACCAACTCAGGTTGCCTGCACTCTCTGCTAATGGCATGCCTATTTTTTTCTCTGGAGCCTTGTGAAGAAGACAAGAACCATTAACAGTCCTCTCCAGTGTGTTAAACGTGTGTTCCAGACAGACCTTCACATTTTTCCACCACTCTGATAGTTGGGCGGTTATGAGCTTGTCCATGTGACACACAGATGTGTGATGTGCTATCAGAAGACACAATGGTAAAGGCAGACACACAGGTTTTGGACAAGGGTGCACTGAACAAGCCCACACCAAGCTCAAGATCACTCCACATCTACCCGTGTAGGCAAGGACTTGAAGCATATCAACAGATCTGTCAAATGATACAGCAATTAAGGCACAGTTGTGAGTTTGTTCTCCTGGACAATCCCAAATGCATTTTCATCTGTTCAGTTCCACCACTCTTCTTTGTTTCTGTGATTGTCTGGGGGGAAAAAAAAAGTCAATAAAACAGAAACATGCTTTTGGCAAAAGGTGTATGCTCTTAGCCTTGTTTCTATTTAAAATGGATCCATCTTGGCAGTATGAAAAAAAATCTCTTTTTAATGTACCTCTGCAAAAAGTATGAGAAATATACATTAAATATAATTTAAAAAGTAAAAATATTAACTTATTGACAATGAAGATATTATTTTGCTGATAATAATTATTACTTTTTAAAAGGTCCTCTTTCAACCCACTGGTTTTACATGTGGTTGCTAATTTATATGCAGTACTTGCACACACCAGAGTTTACCCACACTTTAGGGGCAACTGAAAAATCCTGCAGGAAAATGCTCTTTACTTGGCAGTTTGTGCAAAACCTCAAATACAAATAACTGAAATTAATTTGAAAATCATTGTTTTGGGACTATATACACTCAGTAGTACTACCTAAAATTCTTTCTACAGAAAAGAGTGTTGCAACTGATTTAAGGTAACACATTCCTCATTCAACAAAATTCTTACTGATTACTGTGAGTCAGATAATTGTTCTTACTCTTGGTGTTCTGCTGAGTTCCCCAGGTGATTTGACATTGGCCTTTCCTGGCTAATTTGTGGTGTCCTAAAGAAAGAGTGGATAATAACTTCTACATTGCAATGAGATGCCTCATTTGGTTCTTCCTCCAGAACCACAGGAAGCTGCTCAACACTGATAAGGAGTTAAAGAAATTCTGAGCAGCTGGATAGCCCCTCTTTCTCCAAACACTGATCCGCTGTGGGAAAGTCAAGGAAAGGTAACCACTTGCTTATTTGGATCGACAGAAGTCTTGGGGGTTATAATTAAGAATTCACTATTTGGTATCAATGTCATTTTGTAAAGAAGGTTGGTCCAAGTCAGTAGACTGGGTACAGCATAAACAAGTAAGATCCTATATCTTCATTTACCTGTCTGGGAAAAAAGATAAAGAGTTCAAGGTAGTAAATCTGAAAGGGTATGATAAAAAATGTTGGAAGCTTCTTGAAAAACTGCAATAGGCCTTTTCAAACACATCCTGATGTTTGAAGTTTGTTGAACAAAACAAAGTTCAGCAGTGACGACTGCAAGAGGCTAAAGATGCATGGTCTGCTGAAAGTGCTGCCACTATTACACCCTGGCTTTGTGGGCTTTATACACCAGTCTCTTCTTGCCTGGCAGTGTACACAATAATTTTTTTCCTTTAATTTTGTCCCTTAGGAAGCTTAAAGTTACAAAATATGTGAAAATGGAGACAAAAATTAAAGTATAACCAGTGTAATTAATTTAAATTTCAACTAAAACTTAATTGTGTTGTAGTTGAACACCAAGAGTGCAAGGGGCACTTGGAGTTGAATTCATAGGCCTTCAGTGACATTTTAGCCATCCTGGAGTTTCTGAGACACCTGCACATGATTTACCAGATAATATAGGACCTGCAGAAAGCTTCTGTTTTTCTGAAGCAAGAAGATAGGAAGGATGTCTTAAAATGATGCTACATATAATTTTGGCTAGTAAATTTAGTGCCTTTTGTCTAGGATTAGATTTGAAAGACAACTACAGATAAAGCTCTTCTGCATATTTGTTCATGTCTGATTTTTACCATACATAGATTCTGAGTAGCTTTACTAGTATAGATTAGTAAAACAGTGGAAACAGAAGTATCAAATTTTCTTTTCATTTTAAGAATTGACAGGAGGTACATTATCTTCTGAAATTATGCATAGGTATATTGCATAGGTAACATTCTTTAGTGACAATTCTGCACATTAAATAGAGGTACTGAGTGATTCACTGTATAAGTAATGGTAATTTTAATCTCAGCTGGGCACCAACCACATCTCCTGTCATGTGACAGAAAAAATTAAAAGACTAGGGAGGATCCAGCTGGGACTTCTCAACCAAAAAGCCAGTTATGTCGAAACTGTAACCATCTTGTTCTTTCAGGGCAAGGTCACAATAAATCAGGAAAAGAAAAAAATAATATTAGTGATATCATATGACGTACAAATTCATGAAGTGTTCTGTAATTTTTTAGCCTAGAGAGCAGAAGACTGAGAGGGAATCTTACCAATGTCTATAAGTATCTGAAGGGAAGGTGCCAGGAGGGTGGAGCCAGGCCCTTCTCAGTGGTCCTGAGCAATAAGGATGAGACACAATGGGCAGAAACTGGATTGCAGGAAGTACCACCCAAACATAAGGAAGAACTTCTTTAGAGTGAGGATGAGGATGACTGAGCACTGGAACAGGTTGCCCAGAGAAGCTGTGGAGTCTTATTCCCTGGAGATAGTCAAAAGCTCTCTGGATACACTACTGAGTAATGTGCTCTAGGGAACCCTGCTTGAACAGGGATGTTGGACTGTGACGTCCAGTGGTCCCTTCCGACCTTACCCATTCTGTAATTCAGTGTGTGATATACATTTGGCATTCAGTTTAAGCCTATTATACTAATGTGCTTTATTTGAAATGACATCATGAGTATGTCGCGGGTAGAGGCAAATGTGAAAGAGCACCTTGCGGTATATTTGCATATTTTCAAGGCCATTTCAATGTAATGCAGGTGTTTCTCTGTGGATTGTCAAAACACTTGCATCAAATATGTATCAATCAAATTTGTAAGAGAATAATTATTCTCCTACAAAGTTTGCCACAATGAAGATACCATACATCCATATCAAAGCTAAGAAGTATCTGAATTTAAATAGGTTTATGAAAAGCAAGAAATAACAGAAGAGCAGATTCCCTCTGGCTGGAGTGCAAGTGGAACACAGTGCAAGTTGACAGGCAACTGATTTTTGAACATGATGCCTTGTTGCTCTATTTAGGCACCCAAGCAAAGGAAGTGTTGAGATCCATTTTCTCAGTTCCTAGTTTAACTACTGAGTACTATTAACTTTCTTAATCAGATGTTCATATTCAGGTGAATAGAACATTTCTATCAAACAGGAGTCAAGGTAAGAAACAGTAAATACTGTTAGGCAGAGGTCTGGGCTGTAGAATTGATCAAACTGTAAAAGATAAGACACTTGGAAATAGTCAATAGAAAGTGTTCCTTCAGGTGTTGAAGTGATTGTGTAGGACAGCCTTACGGGGAGTGCCTTCTGATGCAGTTGAAGGTGCTGCTGGAAGAACCCTTGCAACAGACAGTCTCATTACTCCTCAGACTGCAACCAGCCTGCTTGTTTATGAAATTTGTTTTCCCCACCTATTTACCCTATGCCAAAATCCGTGAATGTCTGTGCTACTCTGCACTTCTTTTCTGACAGCAAGTGAAAGTCAGTGTAAGCCTAGATTGTGTAATACCTCGGCTAAACGTGAACACGCTGGCTCAGGCACTGGAGAAGTACAGTTGTATTAATAAGGTGCTTTCCCTGGGTTAATGGTGCTCCTCAGACAGGTGAGCAGACCTAGGGGAGTACCACACTAATGCAATTAAAGCAATTCTAGCATCCTGTACTGGCTGGTTAGAGGTCACCTAAGAATTTTTTCAATACAGATATTCTCTCTGAGACAATAGAAAAGTAGGGCTACATTTTCTTCCTTTGCAGATACCTTTTCTTTTCTTTTTGAGCATAGATTTTTACTGCTTTGGCTTCAAAGAAGCGGGAATACAAGAGCAAAAAATGACAGCAGCTTTAATCTATCTAAATTAACTTTATTCCTTTTCTTACCTAAAAAGGCAATTATTATCTTCCTAACACCCATCTGAATAACACCAAAGGATTTATTTTGATAAACCTTTCTGTGCATAAATGCATAAAGACAGAAGAATTTATCAGTATTGGTGGAATAAAAGTCTTATATCTCAAATATTTTTATTGATTTATTTCTTCTGATCCCATATCTTGAACTACGTGTTACTCCTGGTAATAGTTTGCCAAAGAAAGAAGCAGGCCAAGACCTCTGTGCTTACAGCCAGAAATCTTGGTTAACATCGTGTAGTGATAGGCTTGGCTAAAGGTTTTTTTAGAGCCAACTTCTTCCACCAAAATTGATACTGCAAGTGCTATGGTAGGGATTGGTTTCAAGGACCACTGAATGTGAACACATTTCTGTGATGTTACCGTTAGTATCAGTGCTGTGTTAAATGACCATATAAACTTTCAATGAGTGGGAAAGGAAAATCTTATTTTATGCTTTTTGCATATAAAAAAGTGTGAAACCCTAACTTTGGTTGGAACATCCAGATACTATTGGAATAGTCATAAAAACAAATAAGGATGATAAAACTACAATAGCAATAAGGTCAAGTCACTATTCCATACCTTAGTTTTCCAATGAAATCTTAGATCCCTGCCTCTGTTACAACATCATTTTTCTGTTATACTACCTTCCTTATGCTATTTATCAAACACCCTTCTTTAGCAAGTGGAAAAAGGTTCCACATGGTACAACTATATTCTAAGTGATCTTCAGTTCCACTACAGTGCTTTCTCTTACAAGAAAGTAATTTTTGGTCTGGATTCATGCAAGAAGAACAAAGTAGCCTGCCTGTTTTATGTCTTAGAAGATTTTCCAAAAGTAACCTTGAGCTACTCAGGTCAGAGTCCCTAATCTGCCCTTTTACACTAAACAAAAAGCATGTACCAAAAGGTAATGGCAAGAGATGCTGACCTTATGAAGAAAAATAAAAAATGAAAAATAAAATTGCAGTTGGAGAGATATGACCAAGAAGGAGACTAGGAACTGGGTGAAAGATATTGAAATGTGAGTCCTTACCCTTGAGGACCTGGTCTATACAGAAAAGCCTGATGGTGGGGGATCTTTTCTTAAGAACTATAAGCTTATGCAATCAGTATGCAAAAGGGAAAGCCTCAAAAGTTTTCCTACAAAAAGGCAGCACAAACCAAGAGCACCCAAGGGGTTCATGACTCAGAAACTTTACAGTAAGTTTTACTCCAAAAAGAAGGGTGCTGAGGAGCTTATTTATACATGACTCTGCGGACCTTCCAGCTCCAAGACCATGACGGGTACAGAGAGGAGCAGTGGTGTGGAGCTCCCTTTTTCCAGGGTTGTAAAGACTTTGCAGGTGCCTGGAGGACCCTGATAGTGTGCAGACTGGGAATGTTTGTGTTTTCTTATCCTTATGTCCATGTCCTTTCAGAAACTTGCAACATTCTCCATCTGAGTGGCAGAGGAAGGAGAGGACAGGAGCATGACATGGTCTGGTTTAATACCTGTCCAGGCATCCAGGTGTATTCGGAGAAGCAACAATGAAGAAGCAGCCACTCCTCATTTCCATGGGCACCAGCCCCTGCCAGTCCAGGCTGTTGAGCCCTTTCTATATCCATTGCGGGCCTCCCATGTCACCCACTCTCCCTGTGACAAAGCCACCACCAGTATCCTACCTGCAGTGATTCAGCCATGACATTGAAAGGATTGGTGTCTGAAGTTAGTGCTGCATCACTATGACATGGCTATTATCTTCCACCGTTCAAGAGAGAGGAAAAAAATTATCAATAATAATCATAATAAAACCTGGACAACTGCTAATGCAAGGGAGGAAAATTAAGTAGCTGTAGCAGCAATGTAAAGGACAGCAGCTCAGCAAAGGTTGAAAGAGAATTAAAAGCAGCAGGTCCTACCTACTACTCTCTTTTAAAGATTTATGGGGTACTTGCTTCTGAGATTTGTGTGTTTGAAGACTAAGTGCTGGAATAATGAAGCTTGTCAAGTTGACTGAAGGTAGTATTTCACTGTTTTTGAATTAAATACATGTCCAACACTAAACCCTGCATTCATGGATAGCTGACGGTTCTGGGGAGGTTTCATCATGCAATTTCATTTTTTTCCCAGAAATGAACAAATGATTTTGCCAGAGACTTTCATGTGCTACATACTTCAGTTGGACACTACAATGAAATACATGAATTAGTTTCTGTCTACTTGGTTCACTGCAGGATATTACATTATCTGTAATTGACAGGACAAGAGGCAATGAGCACAAACTGCAATGCAGAAGATTTCATCTAAACATCAGGAAATGCTTTTTCACTGTGAGAGTGACTGATCACTGGCACAGGTTGCCCAGAGAGTTTTTTGTCTCCATCCTTGGAGATATTCAAAAGCTGTCTAGTCAGGGTCCAGGGGAACCTGCTGTAGGTGAACCTGAGGGTTGGACCAGGTGATCTCCAGAAGTCCCTTCTAACCTCAACTGTTTTGTAATTCTGTGATCTTTGGTGCATAAAAATAAATTTTTTTCCCATATTTAGTACCTTCTTAATTATTTTAGTTTGACAAATGTTGAAGTAAAAATGGGAGCAAGGAAAACTGATTTTGTACACAAGAAAGATGACCTTTAAATAATCACATTCAACTTCAAATTATAATAAACTTCTAGCACATCTGTTAAACACTTCATCTTCTGTGTGTGCCAACTGTGCCTACTGTTGACATTCAGTGACAGGCAAGCAGGGAAGTGGTTGGAAATTACAGGATCCTGTTGGTTAGCGATAGGGTAGAGGAATATTTAAAACATGTTCCCAAACTCCTCTTCATCATTCTTTTGTGTCCTTTGCTTCTAGGATGCCTTGTCGAACAGTGCCCAAACAATTGCTGGGTTTCAAGAAACTCTT
>VWZG01003246.1:20527-38387 GCA_013396735.1 Grallaria varia | reverse complement strand
TTTTTTTTTATTTTTTATTTTATTTTTACTTTTGCCTGCTATTGGCTGCACTGTACTTTGTACATTCTACACTTGACAAGGCAAGAAATACATTAAAAAAAAAACATTTGTTGCTGTGGGCTACCATATAATGGTTTCACAGTAGATCCAGAGAGCTCATGGGATGACGTGGTGGGGTGTGGTGACTCCCTTCCAATAGTTGTGATGAACTTGTGATGTTCACTGCCTCCTCAGCCCATTGTCAGAGGCATCATACAATAATAAGGTGTTTTATCTCCCAGAAAGCATCACACACTTTCATTTTCTGTTTTAGTCAGGTTTTGTTTGTTTGTTTCTGTCAGGATGGGGTAGGACAACTTTTAAAAAAGCAACTGAAAATAGAAATGAGAGAGCAAGCACCACCCAGTGCATTACTGCCATTCATTAGTTGCCTCAGTTGTGTTAAACTTTATCTCCTGCGGGCATATGCAAACAGTGTCTGGGAATGTGGTAGCTGTTCAGGAAGCAAGGGTTGTGTAAAAATAGTCACTGTAGTAATAAAGTAGGGTAGATGTCTTCCAAGGTGGACAGAAGCATGTTTCTGCTACCCAGAGAAACCCATGGTCCTACACAGTTGATCGCTAGAGTTGTACTGATTTGAGAGAATTTTAAAACGTGCTTATTGGTTTACAAAAACCAGAAATAATTAAGTTTCCAGAAGCGCAAGGGTGGGACAGGATATAAAGAACAAAACACAAAAGAAACCACAGAAGCCTACTGAACAAACTATCGGTCTGTTTAATTTGGCCTTAATTGGTTCTCATTTTCCTTCCAATCTATGCATGATTTGGCTCTCAGGACTGGTATCATTATGTCACCAAAGGCTGTGGCCTACTTCAATGCTCCCTCCTTCCACTCTTTTCAGAAACTGGTATTCTTTCAAAAGGAAATGGAAGAGAAATGGGCCTGTCAAGATTTAATGGTGCATAAAACAATAAGAAAAACCTGTTTTAATGTGATAGTCTTAGTATTTTACACAGGAAATACAAAAAGGCAAAAAGGGATTTAAAAGATCACCTTTAAGTCATCCAATTCTAAGGTTTCAATAAACAAGTGCACTGCACACTGAAAAACAAGCTCTTTGATTATTTTTCTATCCCCCAGAGAAGCAGCAGTAAAATCAGGGGGACTATTATAAGATGTGAGTAAGAAGCAGCACCCAAGGAAATGAAAAAAATATTAGAATTGTTATTATCTATGCTTACAATAGAAGTATTGCATAGCAGATAAGAACACTGGAAGGATGCTTTTTTCATATCTTGCATTATATCTTTCTGAACAAAACCCCTGTGTGGACAACAGAAGCTTGTTCTAATAACAAAAATGTTGCCTGAAATGAAATTCTTGACATACCAATCATTCTCAGTAACAAAGCCATTTTTCATATAAAACATGTTTTGGAGTAGGCTTTAATGAATGTCTCAAACCAACTCATCTAGCTTATTTTCTCAAGAATGGAAGTATTTAAATAAATTTGATAGAAAATCTACTACAGACACACGACCAATGCAGCCTGCCAAATCAGGTTATGTATTTTTAAAGGACTAAAGGTTGCACACTTTCTTCAAAACTACTTAAATGTACATGTTTTTTGGCTAAAATGGATGATGGTTTTGATTAAAATTATTTGCCCTCTGTGAAAACTCCTCCAATTGCACCACGATCAAAGTGAAAGTTTCCAAAGTAAACAGGCTTCAGACCAAATGTTGTGAAAAGAGAAACTTGTTTTTGCTGTAGTACAGCTTCTCTCTCATTCTAAAGGAACCCTTATAGACTAACATAACATAGTTGAGTAACTCCTTATATAATTTGTTATCTCATTCTCTGAATTCACTTGCTATTATAACTTAATGGAAAATTTAAAGTGATACCTTAGGAGTGAATTTTCTAAGGTCTTCATTTAAGCAATACTAAAAGTGATTTTGGTGCATGTTCTGTGACACATCCCCAAGGTATTGCTTCGCAAGTGTATAGTCTGCGTATCCGTGTTGTAGTTAAATCAAAATTTATAAAATGAAAGTGGATAGCAAAAGATCCTATTAAGGATCATGTCTTAAGGTAAAAATTTCATTGGTAGATAACAAGGAATGAGTTCCCACTTCTTTTTCTGAAAGGAAGAAAGGAAAACCCCCCCAACACGTAAAGAAACCTGATTTGATTTTTACATAGATAAATGGAATGCCTGATTGTATCTCAGCTAGCTCCTAAAAATTCACAAGAAAACCTGTATATACCAACTATCCTGGAACATCAAGCCACAAGGAGTGATCTTTAGGTTCACCCTAATTTTCTGTCAGTGGGTGCTCCATTAAACCTTTGAAAACAGGAAAAGGAAAATAGAAAATAGAAGTGGAAGGCTTTTTGACTTCCCAACTAGCTCAGTGGTTTTCAGAAAGACAGAAGTGAATACTACTCACCTCATATTAAAAAATAAATCAAGTTTCCTATATTTCGGGGTAGAGGTGGGGAGGGGGTTTGGCTTGTGAGCTATAGCTTTGTTGTACTGAGTGTCTCTCAGAGGAAGAATGCCTCCGTGTTGTCTTTCTCGAAACTTCAGCGTGCCTCGGGAGGATGAGAAATCAGCAAAAGTATAAAGAAAACTGCCCTACAGCTCCCGGCTATAAGGGGCACCAGGAGACAGCCCTGACAGCGCACGCTACCGTAGGTACAGCCTCTGACTCCACTGCATTCAGGCAGCTGTATTTGGCTCATAAAGCAACATTTAACATAATCTTTCCCTGGCATGTGTTAAATAATAAAAGCACCGTTAAGACAAAGAAGTGAGCCTTTTAAGGGCAGGAAACCCAGGCCAATTACAGTGGTCACGCCTGACGAATAGATCAGGGTAAATAGGAAGGGCAGACAAAGGAGCTGAGGTTTCTACAGTAGAGACCTACAGAAAAGGAACCTAAAAATTCCAAGCAATTTAAAAGGGAAATTAGTTTGTGTCATATTGCACTTACATTTGATGCTGGAAAATAAAACAGGTCTCTTAAACACAACAATTGGCTGTAGCAGAAAATTCTTTGTGAGCTGAGGAAAAGAGTCAGATGTCTTATAGACAGGCAAGCAGCTGCTCTGCAGGCATTTGATTGCTATTTTATATCCCATATATATGCGCCACACACCTATCATTTATTTGTATCACATAGCTCATGCTTACAGGAATCTGACTTTTAAGTTATTGTTACAAATTTGTGTTCAAGCCTCCTTCACCTGACCTGTTTTACATTCCATCTGTCCTCCTAAACCAGAGAACAAAACAATTATGTTTTTCTACTTAATAAAATGTGTAACTCTAGCTCTTATTCGTCTTTGTCTAAAGGAAAAAAAAAATAGTCAGACCTCCCCTGACAAATGAAATTGTTGTTATAACTTTTATGATCACTGGAATAAAAACATATTACTTTTCATTTGGTTTAGCTATTGGCAACCTGTCTAAAAATGTAAAACTATCTCAGTGTAGTTTTTTCCCTTAAGCAAGTTACTTCAGTCCCATACACCTTGTCTATTTATTAATTTTCCTTCTAGTTGGAGAAATGCACAGAAACACCCTGGGGAGACGAAAAGTGGAAGACTCAAGCCTGTTGCAGAAATCTTTATGTTGGCCCTAGGTGGCAGGTTCATTATACAACTGCACCACAGAGTGACCAGCCTGGCAGGTTGCAGACTCTTGGAGGTCAGGAAGGTTTTGGTGGGTGTGCTGCTTTCAAGCACCTGCTGAAACAATAAATAGATTTTCACAGTCATGAAAAACATAGATTTCCTCTCAGTCTTTTATGCAGTTACTCAATGCTTTTGATTCCCCTTCTACAAACAGAACATCAACATCAAGAAGAAAATGTTATTAAAAAATCTACTGCCTTTGGAGATGCTGGTTTATAAATGCCTTTTCAATATACTCACTACACAATTTGACAGTCCTTAAATTTCAGGGTCACATGACATCAATTCATGTTAACACTTGATCTTATCTGCCCACCAATCTGTCATCTCTGATTAATTTAACTTCCCAACCTCTCATGCAGCATCCAGATTTAAAATGATAATAATAAGACAAATGAGAGAGGAGTAATTTGCCAGAAAATGTATTTCTCATTTTCTTATAAAATATATATTTTTTCCCAAAGGCATGACATCAGCTGAGGACTTGAAATGGAGGATTTAGTGTGATTTATTAATGCTAAATCCATTTGTAAGACCATGGTTCTTCAGAACTTAGAAGCCAAATCCGTTTCTCTAGTAGGCCTTAACTTCGACTTTTAAGGTTGGGGGTGGATAAAGTAATGCATTATACAGTGACTGGGTCACATAGCAGCAGTGCTTTCATATTTCCCCTTCAGAGATTGGCTTGTTTAGCTGTGCTACAATGAAGCCGTCTTTTTGAGAGAAAGGAAGGAAATACAAAATAATTGCAATGTAATTCATAAATACCTTTAAAACTTTCTAGAAAACATTTGTTGTATATTGTGTTTCACAAAAAAAAAAAATTTCCAGTCTGGTGTAGTATAGTAACCCTCCAGATATCAACAGTACTGTGAAACCTTATTTCAATTCTCTTACTATGATATAGATGGGAAATGACATTGGCAATGTCCTTTAAAATCTCTCATATTTTATATCTACCTGGTAAAAGGCTTTGCTAGAATTCAGAGCAGTCTGTCCCAGTGACAGCTCAGCTATCTGTTACTGAACTGCACGGTGACACTCTCTGTTATCAGTTCTCCCACCCTCTCCCTGAAAATAACATTCAGCCATGGTGGTGTTTTTGGAATTGAAGTGCCTGGAAATAGTCTTCGAGCCAGAATGTGGTTCCAGAAACTACATAAAGGGCAGGTCTGGGTAGTGAATATAACTCTGGAAGGTGAGCATAAAGCACAAGTCTTACACAGAAAAAGAAGAGCAAACTCCTTACAAAAAGTTTTAAATAGCTCTAAAAGTGAAATTATACACTTTTTACAAAATGCTGTGGACTTTTAAGGAAATCTGAATCCAGTTCTAAAGCCCTTTTGATAATACACAGCCGTGATGTTGCTACCCAGTAGGACAATTATAGAATGCTACCACTCCTAGGCAGGACTAAGCTACTGCAGAAATCAGAAATATAGGATGGCATGTTTTCCAAGTGATTAATGGATCTAAATTAAAATGGTTCAGGACTTTAGCAGATCAGAAGCAAAAGGAGATAATGCATAAGTTGCTCATGAGGATACCTGCAGTCTGAGGTGTCACAGAAGCTCACCAATGCCCAACACCAAACTGCAAGGGACAGAGGGAGGTTGGGTCAAATCAGGGCAGGCAGGGAGCCCAGGGAGCTGGAAACTGATTTCTTTTTCTCCAAGATTATCACCACAATGCAGATGGCAAGTGCTTTTTCACAGATGCATGGTTTTACAAACTCACGTTCATCTCATAATTTTTTAAGAGGTCCTTATTCCTTTTCTGAAACAAACAAACGAACAAACAAAAAACAACAAAAAACCCACCAACAAATCAAAACCACAACAGCTACATGAGCAGTCTTGTGCCTGTGCTTGGATAGATGGCTATTGTTGTCCAAGTACACATCCACACACTTTTTCTTATTGAATTATTTTGCCTCAGATCTCTCTCCTAAATTGTCATGAGTATTTTGAGTTTTAGTGCTCTACCTGCATTTCCTCCTAATCAGGTAACATTTCCAAATATAATAAGCACCCTTACTTTTCCATCAGCCAAGTCATTGAAGAAAATATCAATTAATTCTGGAACTAGGACAGATTCCTGAAAAAAAAAAAAACCACAAAAACACTCAGTGTATTGCTGTAGTTTGATACCTTTCCTTTGCAGCCTTTTCACCTAGATAGTATGTTCCCAGATCACTTATGAGAGTGTTCTAGGAGACCATGTCCAGAGACTCACTAAAATCAAGACAGGACATCTACTGTTTTTATGGAGGCACTTGAAGCATTATCCTATGACAGAATGGCAAGATTTCAGCCTGATGGTTTTTATTAACCACTTCTTTCTCTTTATGGGCTATTTTCTAAATATTCACAACCACTGTCTTATTATTTTTTTCCGCTATTTCAATGGGAATTGAAATGAACTATCTGTCTTTCTATTTTAAACTCTCGCTTCTATTTAATTTTAAAGATAGGTACCTTTTCTACTCTGTTCTAGATTTTCAGAATGCCATTTTGGACTGGCTGATCACAAGCTCATTTACTTGCATAACTTCAAGTGTTTTCTTTCCTCTTATGAGTTCTTGCCCTTTTTGTCATTATACCATCTGCTCACAACTGACCTTTGGAATGATACAAAGAAGGAGTTAAATCTGCCAGCTTTCCAGGCATTGTTTACAAAAGTCCTTCACTCTGCAGAGAAGTGACCAAGTCTTTCCTTAGCTTCCCCTACCTGTTGGTGCACTGACATGCTGAGAAGGAAACATCACCAATGCACCACATGGTTTCACGCTCTGCTTTTGACTTTCTCTCCTTGGCCTCATATATTCATCCATTCATCATTCTTTCAATTCTTGTCCTTGGTGAGTGATCTACAGCTCCTACCCTTCCTCCGCATTGTCATAACTTGCAATTTTGCATAGTTTTCTTTTGCATAGTTTTGCATAAAGTTGCATTTAACATAGTTCCTTTAAAGATCTGCCTACTGTGCTTAACTCTCCCTCAGAATTGTCTCCCACAGGATCTCACTTACCAGTTCTCTGAATTTCTATAATCTGCTCTGCTGAAGCACGTTGCAGTTCTTCCTGTTTGTCATGAATTCTGCTGCTTCATGATCACCCATGAAGTGCCCAAGTTTCTTTTAACTGCTACTTTTTCCTTTAGGCTCTACCAAATTAGGAGAAATGTATTTGGAAAATATTATCTCTCTTTGCGTCCTCCAACTTCTACATAGAAAACTTCCACTAAAACTTTTCAAAAATTAGCCAGACTGCCTGAGAGCAGCTATATTCCTTCCCCAGTGTGGAGATATTTGAAATCAAAGTATGTTGATGGCCCTGACTACTAGGATTTGGATAATTCTGCTTACAAAAGATTCATCATGTGATTTTCTGCATAGGTGGCCGACTATTGACTGCCATCAGAATGTCAACACTTTTTCACCTTTAAATTGCACTCAGAAATTATGAGACAGTCTATGACCCTTTTTATTCTTAACCTCAGAGCAACTGATGCCTGTATGTACAATAACATATAAGGTAATATCTACATCTTTTCCTCTATCTAGCTGTCCCAAAGAAATTATACTGTTTATATTAATGTTCCTGCTCGAATCATCCCATCAGGTCGTTATTAGGGTTATTAAATCATAACTTTGAAATGTGTTTACACTGCTATTTCCTCTTGCTTTTTCTGCATGCGACTGGTGTTCAGACATTCCAGGGACAGAAAAATGAACCTGATTACAGAAACCAGGCTGAGACTCCAAGAGAAGAGCAGACACCTGGCTCTAAGACACACACAGAAGAGCAAGAATATCTGGTAGAACACCCTTTTATTCAACATATGTGGAAGAAACCACTATGCAGGCTCCTGGACAGTCTCCACTCACTCAGCCTAAGCAGACTGGCAGATGCCAAGCTGCTGCACCTGAAGGTAGAACCTGCTACAATTATCTCCACAGACTTATGCCGAGTTTTGATGTGTGGTCAGGTTCTCAGCAGTGACCCAAAGCACTGTATTAAATTCTTCTCCACCTGAGAATGATGTAATATTTTCTGTCAAGAACAGTGAGAAACATCTTTTGGAGATCAAAATTATAAAATTAGTCCCAAATCCCTGAAAGTGTTGGATCATCCAGTAACCTGAAAAGATCTCTGGTGTTAATTTATAATTAATCAATTAATATCAGATAAATCTCAAAGATTCAATGAGTATTATGTTGCATGATGAAGATTAACAAGACGACAACAATACTTACAGGCTAGCAGTTTGCAACTGTTATAAGAATAAAAATGGAAAAGAAGCAGGATTAAAAAATTGATAGAACTACAGCACTGACTGTTAAATGTCTCACATGCGTACATGTATGAAAAAGACACATTAATAACAAGGTCACTCTTATAAATGAAGAGAGGGTTATATTGGATCAATCCTAGGTTCACAACATGTTCACTGTGAGCAGAAGCTGACCAAACACTTGTTTCTATTTACTGGCATAGTCTGGTGTGATCTGGAATTTGTTCCAGTGACATTGAGAGAGTGAGGAGATTCAATAGCATAAAACCACACTGAGACTGAAATCAAATCCAGGCTGTGCAAATCAGACTTGCAGATTGGTATAACAGTTGGAGCATTTATGTGTCACATGATGATTCTTAGCACTGAGGGAAAGGGAGGTTACTGGCTTGACAAACAGCAAGTGACTCAGGGCAACTGAGAGATTTAATTTCCCGTCAAGGATTTTTGGAGAGGAATTCCTCTGCAAAGCCCAGTCTACAACAGTTCAGAAAGGAATCACCTTCCGTTCTGGAACACTGGAATGTCACCAACTCATGCACCAAAGCAACTGCATGTTATATCTGTTCCAAAATAATGAGTTTGCTTGTGTGTTATGAATAACATTATTTTGAATAATGTGCATGAGAAACTGTTACTGATCACTTTCTCTTAAAAGTAAATTTGAGAATTCTTTTCATTCATAAAGAAATAAAGATGTGTACACGGTAAAGCTTGCACTAGATCTTCCATTGACAGTTTTCCAAATTCTTTAGTGTTTTTGAAAGCAAATAAATGTCCTTCATTATTTGACAGTACCTATTGTAAAATAATAAAAAAAAATTCTGTAATTCTTTAATGTTGATAATAATTCAATATTTATTCCTGGCAAAACTTAAAGATAATATTTTATAAACTAGCAATTTTTCATATTGGGAAATTGCTACTAACAAATCTTACTGTAGCTTTCCAAAGTATCTGTTGGAAACAACCCAAAACCTAGCATACTGGATTGAACTATTTATTTTAGAGATAAATTTGAAACATAGATATTGTTAAAATAGCCTCATTTTATTCACTGGATACTAGCAATTACATTAAAATATAGTAAGTAGGAAGAAATCAAATCTTCTAGAAATAGATTGTATCTTTCCACGCTCAAGACATTTGAAGTTCCTGATTAGTTATAGTAGGTTTCTGGTGAAGCCAAATTTCAGAGTATGCTGTGGCTGCATGCTCCAATTTCTGAGTTAAAATGCATCACCTTCCTTGCACTCTCTTACTTGTGTTGGACAGCTGCTGAGCAGACCAAACATACCAAACAGGTATGTGCTGCTAAAATTCGCAGGAATTTGCCCGCAGCTTGTGGAGGTGGCCTCACTCTTTGGAAGCCTCTGAAAGTAATGTTGCTGGATGATTCTGTTGAAAAGGTACCAAAACATGTCATCTGACATTCAGAGCAAAACAGAACTTAGTGTTTGTTGTCTAAGCAGACCTGGACACAGCCATTATAGTTTTTTGTGATCTATATCTCTATCTATCTATCTATCGTAGATGTATCTTTTAATTTATCTCCAGTAACCTGCTCGCATATACGCAGTTCACACAGGTAGAAGGATACAAATCAACAAACATGACCACTTCATGAAACAACATTTCTCAGGTTTTTATATGCAAATAAAATCAACATTTTTCAGGTAGCTCTCTGACAAAAATAAAAGTATATAGGGTTTTGCACAACCCAACAGATGCTATGCCAATCTGAGTAGTGTTGTCCTTCTCAATAGCTGAAGCTCAGCAATACAAAGCACTTTGTACAATAAACAACTCATAGCACATGTTTATGAGGAGGTGGACTGGGAGATTTATTTCTGTCCATCAATCACATTTGAAATTGATGTAGACAACAGAACAGGCTCTTTTAGAAACTGTATGAAATTCACTGATGATCATCATTTTTGCATACTACAGACATTAAGATACTCAGCACAGGAAGACATCTGAACTTTTCTTATAAGGCTGTAATTCAATGAAAGCAACAGAAAGAGACTTTATCTCTTGGGTACTGCAAAGAAGTAATTTAGACTCCTAGATACAACTTTTCTTTGGGTATCCAAACACAGCAGTATGGATTTCATTCTGGCATAAGGCACAAACATCCACTTACACTGCCATGATGAGTTCAAGATTTAGCTTGTTACAGAAGTTCATGCCACTCTCAGATTTAGTTTTGACCATCAAACATTTAAACATATAAATTCTTAAATAAACTAATAAAATCTTCAAGTGCTCCTGTCTCTCTCTCTCTCTCTCTCTTTTTTTTTTTTTTTTAAATAATTAAAGGAACTGTTTCAGCGCTATAGATGTATTTCTTAGTCTGTGACACCAGAGGTCTTTTGGCTTTCACAGAATGTCTGCTTTTGAATTCTGTGACAACATTGTAATGGAGGTCAGTAGGCTCTATAGCACTATAAATACAAACTAACATTAGCTACTGTAAAAATAAATTGTTTAACATTTCTTAGATTCATTGTCAAGTATTCCATGCAGAATATTCATTATTTATGACAAAGTCTGGTCAAATTCTTTAGGCACATCATATGAGCAGACCATCACCTGTGACTGTCTCCTGCTATACCCCATAACTGACGGAGCATGGATTTCAGGATTCCATTTATAGACTGGTCTTTCCACAGACTATATAATAATAATAATAATACAGTAATACGCAGTAACTTTATAAGGAGGATGTAAAATAAAACTCAAAAAGACAGCCTTTGAAGCAAAAGACATATTTGAAACTCACCACAACCTTGGCCAAACCTTTTTTTACTATTAAGCTGTCATGATCATTTGTTGTCTGTGAAGTACAGTAGGTTTTGATATATGATCCAATGCAGCACTATCCTGTTGATAGGTTGTATGTGGGCTGGTGATTCACATATATTTGTTTATCACTTTGCTTTTAGAAACTATTTGCCAATTAAATACCATAAATCTCAGCAGATATACTGTAGGACCCAAGAAAGAAAATGCAGCAGTTATATGCCCATTTAAATGATATTAACACTTTACAAAATCAATAGTTCCCATTGAAAATGAAAATATGTCAGAACACTTGGAGTTTACATATTTTTCTAAGGTTTCATGAACGCCATTTTTGGTTTGAACCCTGTTTTTTTTAAACCTTAATCCTATGCCTGATTCTCTGAACCACAGTGTGGAAATGATTTATCCAGCCCAAACCTGAATATACCTACTGCCTCAGATGCCCTCTTTGCTGTCTGTATTTCTACTGTTTCTAGGCATCTGTTTCACTGGAGTCTCTGGCTGAGTCTGTATCAATATACAAACAGGGCCAGGGATTCTGTCTACATGTTGGCAGGTATCTGTTCACACCATTAATTTGTTAGAATGCGCTATGGCTTTGCTCCTGGCCAGCTGGCATTTCTCCTAGTGTGATCCTAGTGTGATCTTAGGTTTACAGTGAGCAGGTGACCATATCCTGCAATATAGATGCTGCCTCTTTGTTTTGGGATGTAAGAGAATTCAGTCTTATGGACACACTGTGCCAGGTGGCCTCAGATACAGAGAGCAGCCCTTGGCCTGCTTTATTTACTACTGGGGATGTCACCACATTATCAGGCAGTTCTTACACTTCTACAAAGCTATCAAAGTTCATCCCTTCCAGGAATTAGTGGAAAGGTATGTAAACTGGGTTCCATCCTTAGTACAGCACATCCCTCACCCTGTTACACCTTTATTATGCATCCTAACTCTCCAATGTCTACTGCAGTAGAGCTCCAAACCAGCTTTTCTCTGGGAAGACTGGTTAAGAAGGACTTGCAAATTAATAATACAACCCCTAAAAAGGATTAAATCTTTTGTGTTAACTCCTAATTTGTGATTTGAAGGCTTTCCCTATTATCAGTAGGCTCCGAATTGCTTCCAAAAAGTGTACCCTCACAAACCTAACACTGTTTCTAAGGACACTACCCTTTTGAACCTGTCTACCATTTGGTGTATGAACCCTAACGCTTAAGATATATATATTTAGAACATTCTCCACTGTTCAAAGACAGAACTTGTAGTATGAACTGGACCTCAGAGCACCAAACTAGTTAATGCCTCGAAATATGATATGATTGGGTCCTTACATAGGGTGCTGTTCCGTGCTACTTCTTTGTTATTGAGGATGTACAAGACTGTCAGAAACTATTTGATAAGATATTCTCGTCCTAAGCGGTCTTTGCACAGTTACAGGAGACCTACCTCACTTCTGTCTTTGTTATGAAAAGTAATTTTAAAATGAGCAGAAAAAACAATGCCTAATGTACTACTGGAGTACTCATAAAAAAACTCCAGCCTCCAGTTTAAGCAAAGAAAACTAACAAACTCCAACCTACTCAGGGTGATAAAATGTGCCAAAACTGCTGAGCCCAGAAGAGGATGTAATTTACATAAAACAGAGGCGTAGAAATAATTTTCCAAGTTATAACCTGGACTGTCAAACACCTTTAATGTACAGACTGGGGAGTCATAATTTCAGAAAGTGATTTTAAGATGCTGTAGTCACACTTCATTTCTAATATAATTCTATTTCTTTGTTCATTTCCTGCATGACATTTACCACACATGAAGTCATTGTGGGTTGTATAGTTATAATTATGTAGCTACTGGTGAATTACATGCAGTTAGACTCACAGAACTGTTTACCCAAAAGAAGCGACTGTTTTATAAAGGATGGTTTTATGTATTATTCACAGAATTGTTATTTTTAAGGGACAGTGAATCTGATAACTTTCCCTGGGTCCTTGAATAATTATTTTAAAGAAATCTTGTGTCTTGCTAATACCAAGTCCAGTACAGAAATCCCAGTCATCTTCAGCCTCTCCATGAAATATCAGCCTGTACTTTGTAAATAATTATCAAGCAGATGAAGAAATAGATAAAATTGAATGCCAGAGACATTTGTTACATGATTAACAGTAAATGTACTTCTGTGTGAAATACACTGATGCCAATTATTCATACACAAGATACTGTCCAAATTCTACTGACTTTATCTGTATCTGGAATCCTCAAGGCATCTTTCAATTGCTACTTTTTCATTCTATTTTCTAGAAGGATATATAATTTACCTGTGCCATAAATATTGTGTACACTGATGCATCCTATTTTCTGGCAATGATTTAATATTTCAATAGAATTTTCTTTACTCACTCTTTAGAGCACCATTTTGCTTCGTTTGCTGCCAACGTAGCTCTTAACTAACCTCTATCACATGCTTTCCCCCATAAATAAGGATTTTTCTGCAGACTATCCCGCTCTACTGCTCTCTTAGCCCCCAGACAATTTTCCTACCGAACACTTCAATTACACCTCAAGCTGTAGCTTAACAAGCAATTCTTTAAGTAGCAGTCTCATTTAAGCAGCTATTGTTCCTTCCCTCATTTGTTCCTACTGCAGCTTTTTGTGTGGCTACACAGTGGAACAGTGCAGCAAATGCATTCACGTTTCCATGTGCTCTTTCTAACACTGCTCAGACCCCAACTGACTCACTGTGCAGCCTCCCAACAGCTAGGCCAGTGTAAACTGAAAACACGTGAACAAGAGCTAGACACCAAGGACCCAGCTTTTGTAAAAGACAGCTTTTCTACCAAGAGAAATACCTATCAAAAAGTACCCTTCACTACTGTCCTAGTTAGAGTGGCTGGGACTAGTTTGTGTGGGTGGAACCAAAGCTGTGTATTCTACACCCTCTATGCAATTTCTGATGAACTGTTGATAATGGATCATTTTCAGCAGTTACCACGTCACAATGGTGGCAAACACCTCAAGGTGATACTTCAGTTGCTACCTAACATAAGACTGTGTTAAAGTCACAGAAAGTAGAACTGGGATGGGGACAAGAACATCTTCCGTCTTTGTCAGCAGTCTAATTTGCTTAATTAATCTGATCTTTTTTTCACAACAAAACGTGCTCTGTAGGTCTGTACTCTTGCAGCTACAACTCATGTTGGCCCTCACTGGATCCCATGACTGTGTCACTCAGATGGATAAACCTGTTTTGGTGGAGAAATGAAGAGTTGTCACTCCTTAAGTAAGGTGCCCTTATGCTTGAGACAACAGAGAGAGAGGCTCAAGGTGAGATGCATATACGTATGCACACAGCTTCTTTTAGGCAAGCTTTAGCCATTGATCTCAGTAGACCCTCTAAAGTCTGCAGTGGCAAGACTGTGCATACTTTTGAGTTGTGTGCCCAAATCATGGTAGTGCGGGAAGAGGAAGCTGGGGTGTATGGTGGAGATGCTATGATATGACACTGGTCCACCCTGGAGGTCTTGCCAGACACCGGTAACAGCAAAACTGGTAGTAGCTATTAATGAACTAGTTTGTTGCTTCTGCTTGTCAGGAAGCTTTTAGTATTTAAGTCCGTGAAAAGCCAAAAGGCAAGACAGGATGCATTAGGAGTTTAGTGCCTTACAGTACCTGGAGCCAAATTTTCTTCTTCCTAATCCTTGTAAGTGAACTGCCTATTGTTGTTGCCAGTGCCTAAAAACACATCAGCAAGCAACTATATTGCATAATCCCTTTCATAAACTGATAAAAATCCACTCCAAAATGGGTTAATTTTTTTCGCCCTGCTTCTCAAACTGAAAGATCTTTCCTTCATTGCAATAGTCTGATAATTAGGAATGTCAGTCGAACTTCCCACTTAAATCTATTCATGGCTTTTTTAAACATATATATGTTCTTGTGCCAAAAGTGTCCTTAAGCAGCTCTTTTGCTTCCCTGGTGTTGATCTGTCCTTATCAGTGTGTTTATGGACAAAAAGCATATCCTTTCAGTCTTTCTTTTCCTTGGTGGAATAATTCAAGCTCTTCTATTATTAGTATTTTTCCTTAGACTCCTTATTTACCCAAGCATCATAATAACCTGTCTCTATACCTGCCTTGGTCTGAATTAACTTCTCCTAAAGAGTGGAAGCTAGAGTTGTACAGATCTTGAAGAGGCAGACACAGTCAGGGTTTTGACAAGTTAGGCATTATCTGCCTGTCTGGCTCTAACCCAGCAATTTAAACACAGTCACAAAGACAGTCTCTGTGGGAGAGCAGTAACCAACAGAGTCTGAAATGTCTCCCTCACTTCACCCCTATTTGTTTATGAAGTAAATATCACCCATATGAATATTCTGAAAGAATTCCACAAGTCTGGCACCCTTTTCACAAGAGCTTTGCAAGAATTGGACTTGTCTCCAATACACATACTCTTGATCCTCCTCATGACAATATAAATTATACTTCTTTACTAGAGTGCTTGTTCCAGATCAGTTCTTGAAGACTCAAGAAATACAATATAGGTAAATCTACCAGTTCCCTGCTCTAGGTTGGATTTTAATGAATTTTAAATTTAGCAACAGTTTGGACAAAAAAAAAAAAAAAAAAGGTTGAAAGGAAATTAAAGGCTGTAAAATTCTTATCACTTTTTCTTGTCTGTTATTCCCTTACTCTTATCTGATCTTAGCCCCTTCATGCAACAGCAGAAGTCTGGGATGTGATTTTACTGTCGGGGTTTTGACTGTTTGCCAGAGCTCTAAGCAGAAAAGAAACATCTTCCAAGTCCAGTATTTGGATAGCCTTACTGACACTCAGCAGTCCAAGCTTTCCACTCCAGTCTCACTGAAACTTCAGAGTGAGCAGATACATCTCTGCAAGAAAAGAAACTAACATTTACATAAAGTCATAAGGTGGTCACAGTTATAACTACCTAATTTCCAGTACAAGGATCAATTTATTATTATGAGAGCATAGACTGAAAAAGGGTTCCAAGAACAGAGTTTCAAACCCAGGAGTATCAGAATATAGCCATAACTTTTCTACTAAACAAGTGATCCCCTCATTTTGAAGACACGAGTAAGACCCTCAAATTTGATCCTTTGTTTCAAAATAAAGCTGCCATTGCAAATATAAACCATGGAATTTCTTAATTTCTTTCATCTGAATTCCGAAGATGTTAGTCAACATGACAAAGCAAGTTAGTTTAGTTAGGTGTACTAGGCAAATGCTTCTTTTTCCTTCCCTTTTTATTTAAATCAGTCTTGGTTGAAAACTAATTTATTCTATTTTATCAGAGTAAATGTATTAGATGGCATTTCAAAATGTTAAAAAGGAAATGAAAATGACATTAAAAAACCCCCTAGAAGCAAAACCTGTCCATCAAACACTCAACAATTAAATCTGCTCAGAAACAACTGTTTGAAACAAAAATCCATAAAGTGGACACGGTTTCAGGTTTTGGTCTGAAGTCAATGTATAAACTCAGTGGAGCCATTTTAGAGGAAAGTCAAATTCAGCTGAAATAAATAGAGTACTGTCAGTACCCTTTAAATTAGAAATTGCTCCAGTCACTGATTTTTGGTTAAGATCTATGTCTTACGTTTGTTGGGTTTTCTTTTCAAACCTTTATTCAGATGTAACTAATTTTCCATGACTTATTTCCTTGCATTCTTATGTATACTCATTTATAAACCCCATGTTGATAAATGAGGAAAATACCATTTTAATTGCAACAGCAGTCAACATCCATGTTTTACCTGCACCACTGGAGTGCAGCTAAAAACCAACCTGAGACTGTTTCAGTTTACAGCTTGAATAGGAAATTAAACTGAAGCTCACAAGAGTTACATGTGAGTCACAAGAGTTACAAGCTTGCAGAGTCTTTAAGAAGCAGCTGGAAAAGTCTGCAGTCACTTTTAATACAGGAGACGATTGGAAGAACTACTTTTACAATGTCCCTTTCCTAATGCTGCAACACAAGCTCTATTGAGATAACTTCTTTGCTGACAATGAAAACAAGGCTGGAGAGTGACTCCAAACTACTGATTGTCCGGAAGGCTTGTTCTGCTGCATCATGGCAGTTTTGAATTAGGCTGACTAGCGATCTCTAGGCAGCCCTAGGCAAAGTCTGGGGGACTCAAAAGGTCATGAACTACTTCCAGTTGGCACCAGGAGCTGCAGTGGGTTTCAGTGACTTCAGTGGATAAGTCTGGAAGGGACCAATGAGGTCATCTAGTCCAATCTCCCTGATCAAGAACTGTCCCCTAAAGCACGTTACTCAGTACTGTGTCAAGACAGATTTTGAATATCTCCAGAGAAGGAGACTCCACAACTTCTCTGGGCAACCTGTTCCAGTGCTCCGTCACCCACAGAGTAAAGGTGTTATGTTCCTGTCCGTCAGTTTCTGCCTGTTGCCTCTTGTCCTTTTGTCCACCCTACACAGTTGTCCAGCGCTGCTCCAGGAAGCTTATCACCACCAAAGATCAGTTCAGCCTTCAGACATGACCTGGATGTAGTACATTAACCAACTTTCCTCCAAATGGCTGCAACAAAACTCCAGCACCACTTCAGTGATAAATAAAATAATGTAACTCCCTTCCCAACTGAGAAAGTCAGATCATACATTGAGGCCTAGAAGGGTCCAAGAAGAGGCCTAGTGATAAATATGACACATCTGGCCTATATAATTTGGCATCAGGACCAGAGAACATTGATGATATGTTCATTAAGCAGAAGTCAAAAAGACTTCCACGTGATAAAGTACATAAATAAATCTCAGAAAGCTAGGAAGAATATCGGGGGATTTATGAGTAGGAACATAATGAATATTATATTCTATGTATTAAAAAAAAAAAAATTTCTTGCTAGAAGAAGGCAGCTTCTAGCCCCAGAAAAGTGAATCAGAGATGATCTGTTCTGTAGGTGCAATACTCAAGGAAGGACATGGAGCATTCCTGCTAAAATACTTTTACACACACACACATTAGTCTCTCTAGCTTCATTGAATATGATCTTCTTTTTTTTTTTTTTTTTTTTTTTTTT
>VWZG01003246.1:0-20498 GCA_013396735.1 Grallaria varia | reverse complement strand
TTTGTGGAAATATCAAAAAGGTGAAAAGAAAGGACAGGAGAGGCGTAGAAAGAAGCATCAATGTAAGGGCACATTCCCTTATTATCCCAAACACATCCATTCTCTCTTAACTGAGAGTCACAGTGCCATAGGTGTTCAGTGGTTCAGCCTGCTCCTGCTCCAAACTTTCCATCATTTTACTGACACTGCACTGACTTGTTCCAGTATGTCCACGTCTCTCATTTACTGGAGAGCCCAGAACTGGACTCAGCATGACAGATGTGTTTCACCAGTGCTTAGCAGAGAGGAAAGATCGCCTTCCTCCACCTGATGGCAATGCTTCCCTCCTCATGTAGCCCAGGGGGATGTTGGCTTTTGCTGCAAGGGCACTTTGCTGACTCATGATCAGGAGGTTACTAAGAAGGTCCCCTAGTTTTTTTCTGCACAACTTTGCCAGATTTTGAGCAAGATGAGAAAAGGATAGTTTGGCAAATGAATTAAGAATCGTTGAGTTTTTGCATGTATCTCTCTAGCTTAGCCTTAAAATTATAAACCTGCTACTGGATCAAATGTTGGAGCAAATAAAACACTCTGCCTTCTGGCTACTTTCAGCAAGTCTCTAATGTGACCATGTAATGCACTATTATGCAAATATGTGACATAGTTTGGGATCTAATCAGAAAGGCACTTTTCCTTGAATGAGCAAAAAACAATTGCACACCAGTTGTTTCTATTCCATGAATAATATTTCCAAAAATATTACTCCATGAATTATACTCTTATTCTATGAATAATATTTATGATAATAGCTAGAAACCTATGAACCAGATAAAAAGGATCTCGGTGTATTTTGAGAAATCACATTTTTCCATTTCTAATAGATGTTAAACTTACGTAATTCTCCAGGCAAATATGGAGATCGTGAACAATATTCTTTCATTCCATAATCAAAATAATTAAGAAAACCCACACAGAGCACTGAATTTTCAACACATTGAAGAGAAACTTTTCTCTTTATTTTTCCCCAAGTTCTTTAAGAATTGCAATAAAAATAAGTCATAGAATCATAGAATGGTTTAGGTTGGAAGGGACCTTGAAGTTCATCCAATTCCAACCCCCACTGCCATGGGCAGGGGACACCTTCCACTAGACTATGTTGCTCAAAGTCCCATTCAACCTAGCCTTGGACACTTCCAGGGATGGGGTGTCCACAACTACTCTGGGCAACCCGTTCCTATGCCTCTCCACCCTCACAGTAAAGAATTTCATCCTAATAAGTAACCTAAATCTACTCTCTTTCCATCTAAAGCCATTACTCCTGGTTCAAATACGATAATTTTTTGCAAAGCATTAGGGCTTTGATACACTGCAAGGGCTTCAGAAAAATCACTGTGAGCCTTCAGTAAGTCAATATCTAATAGAGAGTGGCTGGTGGTGATGCTGTAGTTAGAGGTTTGTGATTTTCATGATTATAATATGAACATTTGCAGAAGAATAATTAGGGAAATAAATGTAGTTGTTATGGAAAAAAAAATCAACTTAGTAAAGTGTTGCTTCTCTGTATTTTAAGTATAAAATAAAACCAACGTGCAATTCAGGATGCTAACTTGAGCAAGCTAAAGAAGATTTTCATTTTAAAAAACAGCAGCAGCAGCAGCACCCGTGTTCCTGCAGACTGGAGGCTGATTAGGCTGCTGGCTAGATATGCCTAAAAGTCTGTGGTCATCCCAAACCCAAGTCCACTTTGCAGGAACAGTGGGACTCATATCTATCGTACAGCACCATGAGCACTGATGGCCAAGTAAGCTGGCAAACCTGACCAGAGACCTATAAAAGAAGACACAGAAAGTGACATTTAAAAAAAAAATATGATGAGAAAGTCTTACAGGTATATGGAAAAGAGCAGTATAAAGCATTCATTTGGACAGCAACTTATTCTCAAGTCCTACCTAGTGATTCTGGAAAATTGAGTGGTTGGGTTGAAATTCATGTTTCAGACATGGAATATTGCTTTAATTCCTAACAAAATTAATATTGTTTCAAACCCACATTTGCTATGTGTCATCTGCATTTATAGGACAACTGATTATTTTTCTCTTACTGGTTAAATTTTTTTTTCAGTAGTATTCTGCCCTGTGTTAGCAGAATGCCTCTGCAGACTAAGCACTGTCACAGCCTAAATTGTGAATCCTAGTTATAGCGAATGAAACGTGACAGGCTGGTGTGGTAATTGTATTGTACATGCAAAACCACCAGTCCAGAGAAGCTTGCATATATTCAGATAGTCTTCGGGGATCTGATGTTTTGCAGATGAAACTTTTTCTCTGTGGGAACAGAACTGGTTTTTTTTGTTTACCCCATTTCACTGATGTTACACTGGTAACTGAGTAACATCCTACAGTGCAAGAACAGAGTGGTGAAACAAGCAGCAGAATAAAAATGGAAAGAAAATAAATGTGTAATAAGAGGAATATAGGAAGATTTTGCTTACAGAGACATTTAAAATTCTCAGCTCCCTGATCAGGAAACTTCTGGAAGGCATTTACTGGGGAAGGAGTGGTTGTGGAACAAGAAAGCAAAAAAAACAAACAAAAAAAGCTAATTGTTCATAATTCATTATATAACAATGAAGTTGACAATAATGACTATTTCACTCATATAGTTCAGTACCACAAAATAAATAAAAAGAGTCAACAGTTGTGTTTTGTTTGGGTTTTTTTCAAACTAATTTAGTAAATCCACCAGCACCAGAATTGCAATTCCAATGACCTTTGTGCCCTCATATGAAAAGCAACACTTATAAAGAATGTAGCAATTATGAAGCCCTTTATGTCACATATAAAGAGGAGATTCTCTTTTAGGTTTCATAACTGAATATTAAATCAGTGACTGCCAGAAACAAGAAAAAGGTGGCTCCTACAGGTTTGTTCCTTTGCCTTTAACTAATTCCCTCAGTGGCTAGACACTGGGATGGATGAACCGTATGGCAATTCCTAGATATTCCAATAATCACAGGACAAAAACAACACTGCTGCCTGCACAAATTTGTTCATTTCCTTCACCTCTCCTATTTCTCAGGCATGTCATCCAAAATGAAACTTCCACCTTTCACCTTTACATGTCTTCCCCCAGAGCTATGACAAGAAATAATAAACCCTTTTGCTCATCCTCTTCTAGTGAATTGTCCATAACAGCCATTTTGAAGAAATACTTTAAATTGGAAGAATTTACATAATAAATAAAAATGCTTAGTTCCATAATGTAGATGTTATAGATGGTATCTTGGCTTTGCTTTAAAGCGTGAAAAAATTCTCTCTCAACACAGTGTCCTCAGTGTTGCTTATTACATATAGAAAGAGAGGCAAAATAACTTTTCTGCTAAGTCTTTGAAAAAATAGGAAAAATTTCCATGGACCCTCACAGACTTGATAAGAGACTGAATATTCCCCAAGGGATTTCTACAAAACTATGTCCTGGTGAGATATAAACTTACATGGGATGAGGTTCAGAACCTGGATAAAGCAGAGGGTTACACAGGAAAAGTTTTATCCTACATTTAAGTATTTGGAAGGATGCGAATTTTTCATATGGGTGTAATTTTTACCAATTATCTTGAGTGACATTTCTGTTTAAATCTGCCTCTCAGAATTGTTAGGATTTGAAGCCAAGAGTGAGCTTAGCTCTGCCTTCAGCAGAGGCTATGTGCTTTGTTTCAGCTTGCACTCTCAAACAGAAGACAACTAGCCCCTGCAACTGGATTTTAAGAGACTTTAAGGAATTTGAAGCTCGTAGGAGAAGTTGTACTGACAGTCCCTGAGCCTACAGCATCCCTCTGCTGAGGCACAGCACAGTCAGGAACAATGCCAGCTCCTGCTACTGCCTACCTGCATACCGTTCCTCCGCTCCTAAGGAACACGAGGTTTTAACTTCTATTATGGGAAAAAATCTTTGCAAGATTTACTCAAAGGCGACAGCTGGAGTATTGCCAGACGATTAGAAGAAGAGAGAGCTTTAAAAGATAGACTAAACAGAAAGAATTGCCTTTGTCCCTGGGATGTGCCCATCTATACTTGGCGAAGTTGCTGTCAAGACTTAACTTGGTTTCATTGCCTTAAAATGGTCCCCAAAGAGAACTCCTGTTCAAACACATTTTGAAGAATAAAAGCCTTACTTTGAGAGTAGTGCCACCTACACAGGCTTGAAATAAATGGTCTAATGCCTCTTAGCGGATTGGGAAATTTTTAAACACCTTTCCTTTATGTAAGAAAAGTCAGAATTCTTTTTTCAGCACCCTTCTTAAACATTTACCAGGAATGGAAACCAACAAATAAGGATGGCAGTGATGCTATTGGTGAATTTTAGAAGAGACAAGTGACTGGGTTGTTGTGATGTTAAGTGCCTAATGCAGACAGTTTATTCATTTATTTTCTATGATGTATGTTCACACTACATCTTACAGTGTTTTGGAGAAACAGGTAAACCTCAAGGAAAACACAGATCAAAACGTCTCAGAAGTGAGAAAAATTAAGTTTTCCTAATGTTTTATCATAGTAATCAAAAATATATACAGAAAAAATTTAAATAACCATTTGCAAAAATCAAAGTAGGTGGATCTTCGTTAGCGAGAATATTTTCATTTTTGGAATAAACAGGACATAAAGGTTATAAAATCTGCCATGTTGGTAAGGGAACCAAAATAAATATTTGCATAAGCAGAAATATAAATATTTTGAACACTAAATTAAGCTCATAAATTTTGGTCCTTGCTAGTCCAATTCCCAACCACCAACAAAAGTATATTTCCATGTATTCAAACTTCATAAAGAAAAAAAATTTAAGAAACTGCTTTGTTGCATTCTGAACCATAAGAAGCACACAGTACTGCCAAATACAGTAAACCCCACATTGAAACATGAATCTAAAACCATATTGTGTTTCAACTTTATTTTAATTCCATTTTAAGCTTTTGACCCAAACTATTTTTTTTTTCCCCTACTTACTAGCCTTGATAAATGTTTCCCTGAAAATTCCCATTGCTATTCCTAAGTGTGCTGGAATGGAGTTAACTATCTTCGTAGCAGCCCGTGGAGTGCTGTGACCATGTTGATAACACACCAGCAGTTTCTTTATTGTAGGATGGGAGTACACAAATGTTTGGGAGGGAACTCAGCCAGGACAGATGACACAAACAGATAAAAGAGATGTTCCATCCCATGTAGTGCTGTGTTCAGCATTACAGCCCAGGGATGTAGCCCTGCTCTGAGACTGGGGGGCACCAGTCTTTTTTTATCTCAATTCATGAGTTTTCCACACTTTCGCCCTGTGATTCTCTCCCTCATCCTGCTGTGGGGGAATGTGTGAGCAACTGGGTAGAGGCTTAGCTGCTAGGTGGGGTCAACCCACCACACTATTTTTGTCTCTAATAACACTGTTAGATATTTATCAGAGCTGCCTATAGCTTCACAGGAAAGCACAGAAAGTTGAATTTGATTAACCCAAAACAAAGCCGTGATGCTCGTGCTACTAGCACAGGAAAAGCTGAGGGAACCAAAGGGAATGTGAGAGCCCTGAGAAATCCATCTTGCTGGTCCTGTCCTTTCTAGACACCTGCAGGAAGGTAGACACAGCAACTGCTGGTGCTGCTGGAAAAGTGTGCTCCCTTCCTGTGTCCCCGCCCTCCTCCGAGCACAGCCTATTTTGCACAATCCATGCATTTATAGGGGCAGTGGCAGCAGCCAGCCTGGCTTTCTAGGGTTCAGAAACCAGAGAATTAGGCAGGAGTGTCTATGCTACACTGATGCCCCAATAATCTGTTGTACTGGGGAGACGTGTTCTGCCCGGGCTCGTAGCCAGCCTTGAACTTCAGGATGCTTTTAGTAGACAGAGTAATCTTCCACAGCCTTCAAGGTGCCATTGCCTTGAGAACAAGGATAATGCATCACTAGCATCTCTGACAGAGATGAAACCACTGCTTCTTTCCATTCAGGGATTCCCCTCTTCAGAGAACACATTCTGTTATGAAAAATGAGTAAAAAAACATCTCTTCATAAACACATGAGTCCTTCTTGACAAGTAACTCATTAGCAACTAACAGTCTGGTAATTTCATGAGGTCTTAAGGTTTGGAAATTTGTTTATATTTTGCATTGGGACAAAACGCTACCTTTTGGTTTCAAAAATGGCACCCTACCGAAATCACCCATTTTAGATCAATACCAGGTTTCCATTTCAGATCTCTATTCCTCTCTGCCATCAGAAGTGACCGGAGTGCCTTGGATCTCATAAACCTGTCTATTGCAAAAACTTCCTCAAAATCAATACCTCACTGCAAAAATGTCTTTCCAGACAGTCCTATACTCTCCTGAATACTCTTGAAGTGATAGAAAAAGGTTTATTTGAACTAATAGATGAACATCTCAGTACATGCTTTAATCTGATATTTACCTGATGTTCTAGTAAAATGCTGTTTGAAGGACTGAGTTTTTATTTCTCACTAACTTATTCCTGAAAATAGAACATCACCAAACTGGTGAGGCAAAAGATAAAGAAGCAGGACAAAACTTCTCAAAAATGAGAAACAGGATGTGGAAATTTCACAATGGTCTGAAAAGCTAGAGGAGAAGAATGAGACCAAAACCATCCAGATGACTGCATTTAAAACAAACAACAGCTCACAATTCAGACTGGCATCTGACTGACATGTGGAGAGAAGAACTAAAGTACAGATAAAGTAACTCAAACAACAACTTTCCAATGCAATTTTAGCAGGAGACGAGCATGTGATTGTAAAAGCCAGTGATTGATAAATTAATTCTTGTGACAGTCAAAAACACTCAGAAAGACTTAAGGAATTCAAAGTCGGACTTACTGAGGAAACTATTGGAGGAAGCAGGGTAATCACATACAGCAATGGCGTTATATTCTTAGTGCTTGTAGTGGCAGACTTTGACCAGGCATACCTTTATACAGTAACAGAGAGGAACATTTCTTGCAATTTTTTATATCACCTCCTACAGATGATGCTCTGTATATTTATAACAAGATCCTTGAGCCCTTGCTGTTCTCTTTTTCATCCTCCCACTTCTTTTATTCAAGTAATGAGAGAGAGATAGGGTAAAAGATACAAGAAAAAGATCACAAGTGTTTCAAGAATGTAAGAATTTAAAAGTACCTCCTGTGCATTTTTAAAATGTGACTGGCAGGCTATTCACCAATTAAATCTGGATTACTAGTTCCAGATGGCTGTTATAGAAGCTGCTGACAGGGATGACCATAAATTCCCAATACACAGTCACTTCCCCCCTCACCTCAAGCACAGGAGCTGAATGATACAGACATCTTCAGAGTGAAAAGTGCTTTTAGGATCACAGAATTACAGAATGGTTTGGGTCGGAACAGACATTAAAAATCATCTAGTTCCAACTCCCCTGCCATAGGCAGGGACATCTTCCACTAGATCAGTTTGCTTCAAGCCTCATCCAACCTGCCTTGTTCACTTTTAGACTGATGTTGTCAGTGGTTGTGTCTGCTATCTGTCCAACCATCCGGGTCCCCAGGATTGTGCCCTCAGCCATCGCCAACCAAGATGAGACATGGGTCATTTCCTGAGCCATGTAATGGAGCAAGACCAAGCAATGTGGAGATGGGAAGGTGAGCTGTGGTGCTGTGGGGAGCACAGGAGAGTGCACTTCTCTGCAGCACAGCCACTCTTCACTGCACACTTTCTGTGCACGTCACCAGTGACTCACCTCCTCCTTTCCATTCCTTAGCTGTGCCAACAGAGGGGAATACAGCAACCTGGTGGAGTGGATGGAAGGTACACAAGATAATTTATGCTGGAAAGCAGGAGTTTCAGCCACTCATCCTTTCCAGGCTGTCCGCATTTCACCAGTCAGAGCATACAGTCAAATGAATGGTCCTTGTCCTCCCCAGATTTGATGTATCTCTTGTTGTTTTTTGTCTTATTATTTGTTTGTTTGGGGGGTTTTGTTCTTTGTTTTGGGGGGTTGTTTTGTTTGTTTAATTTTGTTCTTTGTGTGTGTGTGTGTGTGTGTGTTCCTTTGTTTGTCTGAGTGTTTTGTTCTTTGTTTCAATTTGTTTCTTTTTTCTTTTTTTCTTTCTTTTTTTTTTTTTTTTTTTTTTTTTTTTTTCCTCCCTCTTTTTTTTTTTTTTAACCTGCCCATCTCTTTCCTCCTTTAGTTTTGGCATGGCAGACTGTATTGGGTTTACATGGCTTGACCCATGATGCTCTCATCATATTTTCTTCCTCCATCCAGTTGAAGAAGGAGAGCGATATAGTGGATTGGTAGGTACCTGGTGGCCGGCCAAGAACTACCCAATGCATAGATGTAGTTTTGCTTTGCTGAAGATAATCTGTTTGAAATTGTTTTGTGTTACATAAAGTCTAACTCAAGCAAGGTGAGCACTTCCTCTCTTCTTGTATCCTCATGCAGGTGAAATTGGTTAAGAAAACACATTTTAACATTATGGAAAGATAGGTGAGGCACTTCACCTGTGTCCTAAAGAACTGCATGCTTTCAAAAACATGCGCCTCAAGCATCTTTAGTGGCTCACTCCCACCTCCCCAGGTCCCTGTGTTGGGTACATTCAGTACAGGGAAAGTGTATGTGCCAGAGCCAGTGGTGCAGATGTCACTCCTGAAGCTGCTCTATACCTGGGGCTGGCACAAGGCCATCAACAGGGATAGCACTGAGCATTGCAGCAGATAAACTTCCCTTTGGAACTTGCCCCTGGTCTCCTGGGATAATTCACCTTCTCCGAAAATTCATTTCCTTCCTGTGAATGCTGGGGAACCTCTGGCTCTAAACTGCTGTATTTCCACAAAATGTTTTAGGCTTGAAGACACTACATTTTATGAAGTAAAAGAATTCTGCGGAAAAAATTACAGTCCATGCAGAACAATTCTTTCCTCCTACTTGCCTCATTCCCTAGGAAAAAAATAGAAACGAATTGGAAAGAGTTAGATGCCTTTTTGTGAGAAAACCACTTGGGATCTTCTTATGAGCAGGAAGAGAAAGCGTGAGATTAAAGAAACTGTGCTGCCTTTCTCACCTCCTCTGTAATACGCAAGACTGGATTCATGTTTCCACCTACCAGTGCAATTTGGCACTGATGTAGTTTACAGACTTCCATTTTGTTAATTCTCTTTGTCTTACAAGCCCTGTGCTCTTGTATGCTTATGGGAGGTGAATCTGGACAAGTTTCAAGCAGAGTGAAAGAAGTGTTAACACAAATACCATTAAAATTGTCATCAAAATCAAAAGCTTTGTTCTGTTTGCAGGTCAGGTGCCACATTACTTTTCCATTCTTTCAAAGACCTATTTGTACTATTTTCCTCTCTGTGAGCTATGGAATCCATGTAGCTGCACATCTGGGACTTTTCACGAGCTATTTGAGCAGGTCTTTCTTTGTGTTTGGGACATCTACTTAAGCTGTTTAAATTTAGAAATAGGACATTTACCAGGAATAACTGTAGATAACTTAAATAGTATTTATTAGCAGCAGAACATCAGGGAAGTTCTCTGTCATCAAGATGAATAGCACTAGAGAATTATTCTAAAATTCCAAGATGCATATCGAGTCTTGTCCATTTCAATCAATTAACTCATGTCCCTGTTAACACTACTTCCTGTTGATAAATTACTGCAGCTTTGGGACTACAGCAAAGGCTGTACCTGTCTTTTATTTTTAAATTATTTGCATTAATTAGTCTCCTGTGGTTGTTATACACCCATACTTCAAGAAACTTTCCAGGTGATCAGTTGGACAACACATCTGATTTCCAGAACCTCTAAAATATCTCAGATTAGTTATACCAGTATTTAGCTAGTTATCTGAGATGTAAAAACTCAAAACACTGGCACATCCCATATACAAAGAGGAGAGAGAGTAAAGAAAGCAGCCGAAAATATTAGATGACTATTGTTCATATGCAAACACACAATAGATACAAAGATTATTATGAACAGTTCTATTCATTCTTATTATCCCCACTAAGTATAGCATTATTATTTCCTTAACTTTCTTTAGAATAAATGTGAAGACAAACTTTAATGAAGTCTCCTCAGAAGTCAGTTTTGGTGGCAGCTACTGTTAAAAAAAAATCTAGCTCGTCTTTTTTTTTCTCCAACATAAAGACAACAAATCAAATGATTCATAGGAACAAAGTAATGAATTTTCCTACATTTCAGTCAGCTCTTTAAATACATATACTTTGGAACATTTACTCCTGCCACTTATGAAAAAATACTGCCCTCTCTCTGGATCTTCTCTAAAAGTTTGCCTAATTCTTTCAGATGAACTTTGATCATGAACTTGGATGCTTGAGTACTTTATAGACAAATTTGCTAACTGAAATAGAAACTAATTAGCCCAAATATTTTTAACATATTTTCTGAGATATAGAAAATAAAAATCCACATTTGGTTTTTGAAAGCAGAAAATGTTTAAAATGCCTAAGTAAATGACATTTTCAAGACATATGATTGGATTATGAAGGCTAAAGTGGTAGCACACTGCAATATATCGTGTTCCTGCTGAAGTATTTTTAACCTAATTGCAGTCTTACTTTTTCTGGCAGATCTTATGTTTTTACAATGATTTAAAAAAAGGCAAGAAAAGAAAGGTATCATGGAAATACCTGCACAATTTTTATTTGTGGCTAATCAGAACCCCAGTAAGAGGAAACATTCCTCTCTGTCTTAATTTTGGTGTTATACCTCTACATAAATCTTGTAGATAATCACATATGGCACTATTCTGCAAGATGGCAGGTGCTCTGTGTGAGATGCTCTGTTTTCTGAATGTTGAGTGGGAGTTGAGAAGTAGTTTGGACTGTGTTACACTATGATGAGAAACCAAGCAAGAATTGCTTATTTTCATGTTTACAGTTCTGACTTAATTGAAAAGGAGAAAAAAATAAACAAGAAGGCCTAGTTAAATTCCTGCAATTATTTGACCTCTTTAGCAGGTGACAATCAGGTGACAGTCCCTCAGAACTGATTCAGAGTATGCCTGGTCTTTTCTCAGAAATCCCCTTCTAGATGGGTCTTACAGAACATACAAAAACTTATTATGAAAAGTTCAGAACATTTTGTCCCACTGAAAAGATGAAACACTTTGGAGAGAATTAGCTCCAACAAGAAGCAGAGGAGATAAAAACCCCAAACTGCTGGCTAGGAAACATCTCCACTTCTGTACTTTTCTAGTCTTTGCTATCAAAGCAAGAATTTCAATTTGAGTAAGATGAAAACATGTTCTTGATATTCTGGAATCCCTGGCAAGATTGGTCTCCGACTCAGAAACAACAGGCCAGGAGTCCGACTGACAAAACTTCCTGATGATGAAGCAGGGAGCAGGTGCCAGAAGATTGGAAAGCTTCACAGGAAAATAATGCTTTCTTGTTCAGTCACCAAGAGGGAAATTATTGCTAACAAGATAACAGTTGTTGTTCTATTTAAATTACCCTGGTAAAATCATCTTTTCTGACACCTATTCCTTATACTACATCTAAACAACACATGAGCAGGCAACGTGCCATCCAATCAGCTAAGCAAGACAGTTGTAAGTGCAGGCAGCTTGCAGATGATTCATTTTTGTGATTAGTGGTATAAGCAGTGCTCTTTCTAGAAATGCAGTGATTTCTGTTAACCTTGTTTCATGGACATTAATGTAAGTCTGAAAATAAAAGTTCTTATTCAAAGCTTGTTCTGTAAGCCATGGCACAATATCTGGTGAAAAACTTACATGGGATTGTATGGTGACTTTAACAGGCAATCTGCTATAACTTAGTCTGTGACCTTCAATGAGGGATGTCAGATAAGATCTAACTCACTGAGAAAGTTGATGTGAAAGTGGCACCTTCCATACACTTTGGATGATAAGACTGTATGAGATCTTGAATCCCGCAGCAGGTCTTAAATAGAACAGAGTTGTAGCCCACCCTTCCTCCATTAGGGCAAGCAACATTGCCGGCCATGACCTCTTTCCCATTTTTGCCCTAGGAGTGCTGGGAAAGCGACAGTGACCATCTTTTGTACAGGTACAGGGAAAAGGCATGAGACCAAACAGGCGTCTCTTTGTGCACTCATGCAAGGCCAATTATAATCTGCCTAATAAAGTCTGCATCTGGTTTTGGTTAGCCTCAACCCTCTGACTCAAAAATTGCTAAAAAGCATTTTCCTGGTTTTAACAATTCTCAGGTCTTTCTTTATGAGCTTCACATTGCCTTTACCATGATGATGAGAAGAAAGATGCCCACTAAGAATGAGAACCAGTTTATTTACCTGAAACTCTTGTTTTCTGAAAGTAAACTTCCTAGCAGGCTGCCTTCATCCTTTTAAATGTGCATGTTTTAACAACATTTTTTATTCTTTAAGACAATGACAATTTTTGGTAATTTCTCCATCCATTTGCCTAGTTATTGCAGTTGACTACTGCAATACAATAGACTTCTTTTAGTAATTCACCTTGAAAAATAAATTAAACATCGCCTGACCTCGCACAACTTACACCAAAAGACTCACCTAAAGAAAAGAAGAATCTGCAGTAACTAGCAAGAACACAGGCAAAGATATAATACTTAGAACATGAACAATTCACAATAAATAATTCTTTTAGTAGTCAATAGCTGAAGAGATGGGCTCTCTGAGCCTGAAATACCAAATAATAGAAGATCATTGTTTAATAGAGACCCTGCTAAAATATTCTTAAATAATGTGAAATACTAAAGCATTTTGTCATGTCCTTTTTGATCTTGATTTTTCTACAAATCCAGATTTAATGGCAAACCTGTTCTTTAACCTAAACCAGTAATTTAAAAATGGAATTCTGAATCAATCAAAATTAAATTCTAATATTCCTTTAAATCATGTGTGATGAAAATTTTGCCTTTTCAGCTTTGATAACAGAGTTGCATGGGCTCTTTATAAATTATTTTAATGGAAATTTGGAACATAGGAGCAAGACAGGGGTATAATTTTTGCACTACATGAGGTCATTCAAAGTTTTAACATCTGTTCAAGTTACAATGATTATGAAAAATGTCAAGCCTCTGATATTATCTGGAAATTCACATGTACTCAGAGGGGAATTCCCTCTATTCTCTCTTTCTTGTTTCTAAATTCTTGAAAAACTGAGAGGCAGGGATAAAAATCTCCATGCCTGTTAAAAAACAAAGAAGTGAGTAGCAGGAGCTGGCAACTTTAGGTTTTTGAGTGCCATTCTAATTTAGGCAGGCATTACAAAGGGGCAGATACTTGTTTGAGTAATGCAAATTTCGCAAGAACTCCCACAGAAATCAGATGCTATACAAGAGCACTTACCAGCAGAACTTGTTGAGTACCCAGCAAACTTCATGGATCCAGGAGGCCCGATGACAATATGGCAAATATTTGAATCAATATGAATTAGGAACTTGTCACCTCTCCATTATCATAAAATGTTGTAAATCTTTTCATTTAATTTGAATAGGCAACAAAAATTCATGCAGTCTTCAGCTGAACTGATGATCAAAAATGTGCATTGCTCACAGCAAATTGGTGTTCATAGGAAACATGAGGTGTGCACTTTTTTAAAGAACTGTTGGCATGGTATACAAAACTGGAGTCATATAAACAAAGAAGAAAGGCAGAAAAAACATGCTTTTCTTAGGAAGAACCAGGGTGAATAAAGCTCTCAAGATATCTGCTGGAGAACACAAGAGCTGACTCAAGCTAAGGGTTGGCACCCATGAGTAAATAGGTTCTGTAACATTCTGGTGCACTACTGTTGAAAACTATTTAAAGATAGAAATACAACTGAATTGAGATAAACAACAAGGGCATGCTCATGCATTAAACAAATGTTTGAATCTGCTTCACTAGGATGACCCTGCTCTGGGGAAGCAGGCTATTTGAGATGAAGGAAATGATGCCAAATATATCTTGCTTCTCTGATGTGTGGTTTATGTGGACTGCTTGTTGTTAGGGAATTTCTTGCAGAAAAGGGACATGTGAGCGACCCTAGAACTTTGGATGCAGTTATGCTGTGAGGTCTTTAAGACTGCAGTAAAAAGCTACTTTTAAGAAGCCTCTGTGGAGATCAAAAGGGAGAAGAATGTAAACTTAGAGAAGCTGCAGCAGAAGATTGAAAAACAACAGCCACGGAGAGAGATCACGAGAACTTTATTTTACACCAATATAGTTGTGTGTTATTCGCATTAACCAGTCACCGGGTGGTTTGCAGTGTGTGTTCAGTGTGTGTGCTATCTGGGTTATTTAAGTGGTGTTTTCACAACAATAAACGGCATTACCTTGATCATATTGGTCAGTTCGTTGTGTCCATGATCATCCCTCGCATTAGCTTGTATCACCAAACTGGATTAAAATTTATGAACCACCTGAAACAGTTGCAGACTATCAACAAGCCAGTGGCAAACCAAGCAATATATTGTGTTAGCAGGAACGGGTGCACCACAGCCATAAGCAGCTGAGCATAGGAATCCCAGTGTGACCTCTGCAGAAAAACTGATGCTAGTGATGCTAAGGTAGGTTTGTGTAGCTCTGGAAGCAGACTTCATTAAGGGTGCAACAACTCAACAATTGGACCCCTCTGTACAGCTAAATAAAATATAGTGTGGGAGAAGCACCATTGTTCATTCCCTACTGCTTAACCAAGTGCATACCAATGCCTTAGAGTCAGGTGACACTGGCATAGCTTGGACTAAGTAACTAACACACTCCAAGGCAATCCGTGGGTCTAGTTTGCGTGTCCTACGGACCATTGCAAGTGCTGTACAGACAAGAGAGATTTGCATCCCTCCACAGCCCTCCAGTGCAATCCAAATACCTCCAGTTTCATTCCATGAAAAAAATCACCAGAAAACAGTTTGATGGGCTGCATGTAGCTCCAGCATTATCTCAGAGAGTTTGAACTGAATCAGTGCATCATAGGATCGTAGTGCCACAGGAGCATCATACAGGGGCAATACAGAGACTCAGGGCAACTGCTGTGGAGGGAGTGTGGACACAGCCAGTCCATGCCACTTTGTTGAAGGCCACCTCTGGCACTGCTTCACTTAACTTTATAAACATAGCCTTTGAGAGATGAAGAGTTATAATGAACTCTTTTTTGTAGCTACTCACAGGACAGGAAAGGACCATCCTGCTCCTGCTGCTGATAGGTCTGGAAGGTGGATGCTCTTTGCTCTCTGTTCTCTGACAGTTCTGTCAGCTCTCTTCCACAACTCTGCCAAAGCTCTGTTAATTTAAAGCCGTTTGTTTAACTCATTGCCTGAGACTGAAAAAGGCTTTTTCGCTACTAAAACTCACTTAATTTTCTGTGGGGACCCGTAAGCCAAAGAACCGCAAAGACTGACAGCAGGCTTCATTGCTGTTGAATTCGTGGCAGATATCATACAGAGGTCATCCATGAGTTCACCCTTGGAGAAAGGGTAGAAGGAAACGTGAGGTGAATTTGGAAACAGCTTATTTTGAAGGACATACTTAAAATTTATATTAGATTTGGGGATTTATAGGATATAGTGTGTAGAATATGAATATAAAAATACACAAGTATATGCTACCAGACAAGACCTCCTGGTAACCAGAAGGGAGGAAGCAGAAGTTTAGTGCAATTACCTGTCATTTCTGAGTTGAGAAACCAGTTTGTTGGCCATATGCTCTTTTCCAGTCATCCACACCAAAAAAGTGTGCAACCTTCTGCATGGTCAAATTTTCTAAAAATCTCTGTTCAGTAGACACCCAGGAGTGAAGTAATAGAGAACATTATGGGTTAGTCTACAAATAAATCAGCAGTTGTGCAATAAAATTTACTGCACCAGGGTCAGTTCGCTGTATAGTGTGCTGAGTATTTTGCAACTTCCTCGATGGAGAACACCAAAAATTAAATGCATAAACATGAAACAAATATTTACAGAAGGTGCTTTCTTTCATATTGCAGCTCTCCCTTCTGGCAGGAGGAATGTGCACTCAGTGGACAACTAGCGTAATATCAGGGAAATTCCATCTTGTAAAAAACTGTATATATTTGTAATTTGCTAAAAAATAGTTCTGACTACAAACACAATAATACAACTCTTATCAATGTCTGATACAGAAACATAAGCAATTAAATACGAGACAAAAATTATCTTTACAACAGTACATTTAGCATATATATTAGACCAGCATACCTTAAGGGAATCTGAAAAATACTGTATCCATTCATACTTTAAAGATGAAAGAAACAATAAAGGTAATCTTTACCTTTGTATGTATTAGGTATAGTCTACATAGGCTCTTCATTTCAAGTGCAGTGTTTCACCGTGGAATCAAAAGAGATTAATGCAATGGCAATGAGCTGATCAATACTCCTTCTTCTCCACCACCACCTCCCCAAAAAAGAAAAGAGTATTTGGAGAGTTATTTTTCTTATGCTTCAAAATTGTGATCCCAAATTCGTAATGTCCTACAGCTAAACCAGGACATCACAGGAAGAGACAAGAAGCATAAGACAGATACTTTTCCCGGTTCCATTATCTGAGGACTTCGAGGTTGTCAGTATGGAATATTTTCCAAGCAAGAAAAAAATACACTTACCAGAGCCCACCTGTCAACCTTTCCCAGTATAGCACCTCAGGGTCCAAACATGGAGCTGTGCAAGCATAACAGAGCGAATGGTCCTGCTCTATGCACCTTAGCATTGTGAAATGAGGCTGGAGCACATGGGGACTCAGACATGGCACTGCGTCTTGATATGAAGTAGTTTGTATGATACAGGCAGATACCTGCATGCAGATGGATGGGATTTAAAAATGTGGTTAACATTTTTGACATATCAGTTTTCAGATGCCTAAATTGAAATGTTTTTTAAGTGTCTTGAAAATGGACACTCGTCATCTTGACTATAGATTCCACTGAGGGTTCTCAAAATTGTGATACTAGGCTATTTCATAGGGTATAACCCCCATAAGACAACGAAACAGTCAAGTCTAGGACTATAATGCTATTTAAGAATTCAGAAAATAATGCAGCCTTATTTAAAATAAAAAATTAGCTCCATCACAATTATTTCTCATAAAAAAATAACCACACTCAACATAGAATCATTTATGTTGGAAAAGACTTTTAAGATCATTGAGACCAACCATTAACCCAGGACTGACAAATCCACCACCAAACCATGTCCCCATGCTGTAACATCGATATATCTTTTAAATACCTCCAGGGATGGTGACTCAACCACTTCCTTGGGCAGCCTGTTCAAATGCTTTAAAACCTCACCCATGCAGCTCCAGGCGCTGCCTCCTTTGTCTACAATGAAAAAATTAACTCTGTCCTGGCTGAAACCAGAACTTCATCTGCTTCCCACTGGCTGAAGCCAGGACACCTTGCAGGGCTCCCATCCAGCCCCATAGACTTATGTGTGTCTATACGGTGTAGGAGACTGCTGACCATTTCCTCTTGGATTATGGAGGCTTCTTTCTGCTCCCCATTGAGTACCTCAGCCATTTCCTCTTCTTTTGTCACTATGTTCCCCCCCCCCCGCNACCAATTTCGCCCCCCCCCGCATCTAATAAAGGATGGAGATTCTCCTTAGCCCTTCTTTTACTGATGGGATTTATAGAAACATTTTTGTGGTCTTTTATGTCAGTAGCCAGATTTAATTCTAGTTGGGCTTTGTCCCTTTTAGTTTTCTCTCCACCTCAGAACACCCTTGTAGTCCTCCTGAGCTGTCATCTCTTATTCCAAAAGTTATAAATTATTTTTTAACCTGAGTTTCAACCAGAGTTCTCTGTTCAGTCTTCCTCACTGGCTCATCTTTTGGCACATGGGGAAAACCTGCTCCTGTGCCTTTAAGGTTTCCCGCTTGAAGGATGTCCAGCCTCCCTGGATTCCTTTGCCCTCCAGGACTCTCTTCCAAGGGGATCTGTCAACCTGGCTCCTAAACAGGCCAAAATCTGCCCTCTGAAAATCAGGAAGTCAGTTCTGCTGACCCTCCTCCTTACTTCTCCAAGAACCAAAAACTCTATCTTTGTGATCAGTGCGCCCAGGATGGCCTCTGACCATCACATCACCCACCTCATTTAGAAGAACCTCACTAGCACACCATCCCTCAAACACTGGCATGTTGCCCCCAGGCTTATCTCTAGTGGGTCTGGTTTTTTCCCTTTCTCCTTTCAAATCTAAAGTTCTTTCAATGAGCCCTCCTGATTCCTGTGCAAAGATCCTTTTCTCCCTCTGAGGCAAGTGTACACCCCTCTGTTGCCAGCAGCCTTGGTATCCTGTAAACTGACCCATGGTCAAAAATCCCCCAAAATTCTACCAGTGACACCAGGCTTGAAGCCAGGTATTGATCTGCTGTCTCTTTCTGTTTCTTCCCTCATAATTCCCTGCAACATGAAGGATAGAGAAGAATACTACTTGTGTCTCTGATCTCTTAACCACATCCTGCAGCGGAAGCCTAGGTAGTCAGCAAGTTGCCCCTGGGCAGCCACGTCAGTGGTGGTGGGTGCAGACCTTAGAGAGGCCACGGCCATCTGCTGGATGGATGTCACTGCTCCCTGGTCAAGCTGGCAAGGCTTCCCACACAGCCTTTTGTGTGAACTGCTGCTTGATGTGCCACACCACTCCCTTGCTGATGTATCTTGCTCTGTTGGCAGCACTCCTGGTTTCCAGTGGTCCCTAAGGGCTTCTTTTATACATAGTGAGTGCTTGCCTGCCATTGCTCCTGGCCCTGGAAAGGTCTCGTCAGCCACTGGTGCATGAGCTGCCGCGTCCTGGTGGTAGCACACATATTGAAGTTCAGGCATGGAATGGCAGATGCTCTTTGTCTAATGCATGTGCTATCTCACAGAGATAGTTTGGATTAATTACATTGTAGCTGTTTCAAGCTGCAGTCAAAATAATTTCCAAAGCTTTAGTTTCTGCTTCTTCCCCTCCTGCCTAAAGGGAGGGGAAATGTATTTATTACAGAGACCAGCAGTTACATTTTTATTTCTAAGAAAAATTGTGTATCCTTTGAAACACAAGAAAGTGAGAAGAGAGTCTTTCAAGGCTCTGCTTTGTTCTCCTTCCATGATCTCTTTCATAGCTTACAAAGGAGGTGACAATGTGCCATAGCACGAGAGTAGCAAAGAATAAGATGAAGGACTTTCTTTTGGTTTATTGCTGTACAGTCTGTGGGTGGAGCATCACCATCAAGGCTCGTGTCTCACATTGCCTGCAGCAGCATCAAACTCTGTAAGTATGTACAACTGAAGAAATAGCTCCCAGGTAAAGAAAAGAAGGTGGTAAGGATTGATGTCTTTCTTACTTTGTGTGTTTCCCACTGAGAAAATAAGTGTTTCTTCTCATCCCATAATTTTTTTTTTTCTCTTCTTCTGCAGACAATTAAGAAGAAACTAGAGCTGGAGATAAGCTGAAAGAATCAATCTAAATAATGCTTTGGTTTAGAGATATAAGGGATAAGGCACAAACACAAAATTAAATATTTTTGAGTTACCATGGCAACATTTTTGAATTATTTGTGTCCATCATCTGAGTCCATGCCTGCATTCACCTAGCAAATCCCAGCTTCACGTAAAAATGGGACTTCCTAAAACTGGGCTTGTGTTATCATAGTTTACCCATTAATGAGTCAATTTAAGACTGCTCACAATCACTAATTACATCCACTTTGGTCTCATCTTAGCCAGGTACTATCAAAACCTGAATGTACTTTTATGTGTACCAACACTCAAATGCTCTGGAAGGATACTAACTTGTTGACCTGCTCAGCTTGAGACTGGTTATGGTTTATATTTAGATCTTGAAACTATCTGAGTCTCAGGAATACGAGATCTTTCCTATCAGAAACGGCCTTTCTCACCTCATCTGAGATGTTGGAAATGGCCTTATTTAGGAAGTATTAGGTCACTAAGGCTCCACTCATTGCTGGATTAGATAACAGAATTAAAACTAAGACAATTTCTTTGAAGGTTCCTAGTTCTTAAAATAGTGTGGTAACAGCATCTTCTATCTAGGCTGGTTTTGGGACCCCTCTGATAGATCAGCATGGGAGAGAAGGTGTAGCTCTCCTCTTACTACAGATGGGGAGATGGCTCTTTGTTGCACAAGAAGAAATCCAGATCCTCAATGCATGCACTGCTGCTGTCGCTTTCACAGTAGCAAAGTTCTGAGTTTCAAACCTTGAGCAATCTAACAAGCAACAAAAAACGCAGCAGTACAATCATGTTCTCCAGCATATTCCCTCACCCTGTTCAGTATCATTTAAGAGCAAGACTACTGAACAGGTCACATTTGTCATTTATTTTACAGATGTAAAACAGAGGCCTCAGAGGCTGTGCAGTGCAACTCCTGTTACAAGCCATTATGCATTTCTGCAATCTCTTTGCTGATTTTTTATATAAAAAATATTTCAGATAATTGTTAAATATTTGCCAAAACTACATACTTTCTCTTAGACAATTCAATATAGAAAACAGTCACAGTAAGTAATAATCATGGCTAGGCTTTGCGA
>VWZG01003244.1:973-33297 GCA_013396735.1 Grallaria varia | reverse complement strand
CTCAGTCAGACCCACCACACTGAGTCATGGAGAACAAGGGTAAAGAGAAATTGTGCAACACCAGATGGCAGTGGCTATTAATTTGAAAATAAAAATGTTATTGGGAGTTAATCACTGGTCTTCCCTGGATCATAAGTCAAAAAACCACTTCAAAATCCCTGAATGGAAGACGAAGACCAGCACGAGTGCATTGCAGCTCAGTGACCTGGTTTTATCTAGGCCAGTAGAGATCAGGACATATGAAAAATGATCAGGACTTTGCCAATAGCCTTTTGGGGCGCTGGTAGAGAAGGAGAAACCCCATAATGTAACAGGGAAACTGGCCTCAACAGTGCAGCCATCTGAGAACCCAGCTAAAGGTGTCTGCTGTGAGTGGTGTCCTGGGAAGGCTGTTTGGCCTTCTGTTTGGCAGGCTTAGAAAGGAAATATGTGGATTTCGAGCTCCTACTCACAGAGAGCTTCTCTACTGAAAGCATCATGTTTCTTCTTGGTTTAAGCTTCAATGACGTTTTTCAGAATGACTTTTAAGGCTAACAGAAGGGGAAATGGGCTCTAGTTCCTCCAGAAGGAGAAAACAGTGTATTTTAAAAACAAATTATGCATGAGGACTAATTAACTTGGTATTTACAGCTTGGCATTCCCCTGGATAAATTTTCTCCAACTGAGACCATGTTCTATTGCAAGAAAACTTCTGCCTAGCATCTCTTTCCTCCTGCTGCTTTGTGTGCTGTGATATTAAGGTCACAAGCCATCTTCCAATGTTCTGCCCAGTGACTTCCAATTAAGTAATGAGTAAAGTGAAGATCTCAGGTGTGGTTGAGCTGTAAGGCCTGAGACATGTCTCAGTGGGGACATCTCTCATGGTCCTGGTCAATGTTTTAACAGCTATAAAGTGCCTAGTGGAACAGGCTCCTAGAAGAGCTTGGTACAGAGCAATGATTTAACAGCAGAGATGTTGTTATTTCTGCTCATCATAGAGAGGAGCTCTGAAAAGGTCATACTAATGAGAAAAAGAGACGATGAAGGTGAGGAATTTATCTCTTCCTCTGGTACTAAGGCCCTCTGAAATAATTTGTTCTCTGAGCATGCCATGGTTATGGTTTGCAGGCTGGGGGAGTGGACAGCCCAGACACATGGGCAGGATGAAGCAGGCAAAAAGCTCTTGTCCTTACTGCTGCAGGCTCCCCAAGCCCCTGCCACGGGGTGCAGGGCACACTTATCAGCAACCTGTCCCACCAGAGAGGTTCCAAAATCCCATTTGCTTGTGCTGTGCATGTGCTTCAGGGCTATGTGGCACAATGGGCCAGCTCTTGCTCCACTTGGTAGGAGGTGGAGCTGAAGAGAGAAAGCTTAAGGTTGTGGTGACTTTATGTTGATAATATTTGGGTGTAATTTAACACTCAGCAAAGTCTTCCCTCTCCTGCCAAGATCATTTTCCACCCCAGGGAGCATCCCCTGCCCTCAGGAGAGCATTCGACTGTGCACAACTGGGAATTCACGCACTATCTAAGTAGTTCTTGTAAAGAAGGGAAAATGAGTTCTGCTGTACCTATCCAGATAACATCTGAGCACAATCGCAGCTTCAAAACCCTACTTGGAGAAAGCTCTAACACAATGAATCACTGTAGTCTGCACAAAGGGAGTTAATAGGATACTCTCATTCAAAAATTGTATTAGAAAACACTGATGACAATGAGCCCACATCAGTTGCTCTCCCTGCACTTCCGCTCTCTGACATCCCAAATCTGGTTAAGGTGATCCAGATGCACCTCTTATTGCTTTAGGAGAAAAATTATGGCTTGTTTTTTTCCTGAGGGTCACAGGTGCAATAGAGGACAGGCACAACAAAGACAAAGCCCCATCCTCGGCACTGTGAATTCAGTGAAGTCAGTGTGGTATCCCCAGGGCCTGCCTTCAGGAGAGAAGGTCTCAGGACTCTGCATGACAGGATGAAGGGATAATGTCCACCAGCCATAAGACTGGTTTGTGGGATTGTTGCAGGTCTGCACAATTACATGCTTATGTGCAAACAGAAACCTTGTATTTCTTTCACTCTCTTAGATTTTATTCTCTTGAATTTTAATCCTGAATCGACATGTCTTGGATGAGCAAGGTCAGTTATTCACTTTCCCCACTATTCCCACAATACCAAACTGTAAGTGGTGGTGGTGGGTAAATAAACAGATCCAAAAGACATAAACACAAAACTCAAAACACTCAGTTGTAAAGCCCGGAAGCTCTAATAAGGGGTCCAGTATATTAAACATGACACAAACAAAATAGTCTCAGAGTCCAGCTCTTGAGGCTGGTGAGCTAAAATTAGGGCAACCTGGCAAGTGAAGAAGACAGGCGGGATGGCAAAAGGAAGGACATGAGGCTTCAGTAGAATTTACTGCAGGCTAAGACAATCCATAGGACACTGGTATTAATAACCAGCTCTTCCCACAGCTTTCCTGTGTGGAATATGCTGCTTACCTGAAAGCCCAGCACAGTTGCATGTAGGTGGTGTAGAAGCAGTCTCCTGGGGAGCACTGCTCAGAATGGACTGTCTCTGAGTAAGTACCACTCTATGGGAAGAAAACCAAGGTTAGGTATTTAGTAGAATCACTCACATGTATTCATTGAACTCCCCAGAGATCATGGCTGGTCACCACATCTAAATTGCAGGCTGGCCCAAACAGCTTTCAAAGAAAGCCAGCCTACTCTGTTTCAAGAAGGCTTCAGACTTTGATCTGTTAATTGATGCAGCAAATCTCCTTTCTGTCCTTGAGCTGAGAGAAGTGCTCTTGTCAAGCAGAGAACATCCAGAAGCACATCTCTGAAGCACATGCTGCACTGAACTCTCTGGAGACTGCTAATGATGTTGGATTAATTTTCATTATCAGTGTGAGCAAGCTTTGAGCTCTCTCTGCATCTGTCTTATTTAGAGTTGTCTTTTCTTTTTTAGTTAAATAGCAGCTTCTACAGTGATTTAATTGTTCCTCAGCACCTGCTTGGAAATGTCCAAGTTAAGGATGGACATTGCGTAATTTGCAGTACATGTGATTTGGTTTCTAAGGCTCAGATCAAATAAAATGGAATAGCAGATTAGACAGCAATTGAATGAATGGTAGCGTGCAGGTTGATGTTGGGGTCACAGAAATTCTTGGGCTGGACAACACTGCTTAATGGACTGAATCAAAATATGCATGTTGTAGTCACCAAGAAGCAGGACCAACCGCCTTTTGGTGGATACCCTGAGCTCATAACCTAGCAAATGATTTCTGTCTATGAGAGCAATGAGCTTTTGCAGAGGATTTTTCACCAAGTCTTTGCGGTGCTATAAAACTCAGCAGTCAGGGCACACTGGATGGGTTATGTGCTGTCACTGGTAGGCTTGTCAGCATCCTGGTGCCATGCAGGGAGCACCTCATGCTGAGCCCTGTGAGGGTGAACCCAGCTCCAGAGTTGGGTCATGCAAGCCTTTCAAGTCACACCCAGAGGCATGAGGCAAGGGATGCTCAGAGCACTGTGGTCAGAGGAAGGGTGCACAGGGTCCAGCTTGCTGACACAGCCATGGTGTCCCTCTTACAGGCACTTGCCACTCCAGGACATCACAGGTGGTAAATCAGACCATTGCTCATACCTCAGAAACCTGTCCATGGTATGGCCGTGGCCATGCCAGGACAGAGCACTTCCCAGCCCCAGAGTTGTTCATGTGCCAGGAAGGGTATAAACTTGTCAGCATTCAGCTGCAAGTGCCTCTCAGTTGGGTAGTCTTGGAGGAATCCTTTTGTGGGCTTCAGTCCTTTGGTGAGTCCCAGTAAGGATCCCAGCCACTTCTTGGTTATCAAGTCTAATTTTGATTCCCTCCTACCCAGACAACAACATGCAAATACTGAACAACTGGAAGTGGTACAGCCAAAGCCACAGACTGAGCTCTCAGTTGGCATATGTAAAATGAAGCAAACTTAGAATCTGTACTGGAAAAAAAAAAAGTTTAAAAGTATTTTTTAATTAAAAAAAATTCACCTTCACCTTACTATAACACTACACTGGACTGGCAGCAGGAAAACTTAGCCCAGTTTTCTCTGCTGCCACCCAGCTTCAATGCCCTGAACTCATCTTTATGCTCCACATTTCTCAGATATACAGCCAAAAACATCAGCTCCAAGGACTTCTGCCTGGACAGCTGCTGGCTTGACCAATCTGTATTTGGCCCGAGGCTTTGCTCTTGTGGTGCCAGGAGGCACACACCTTTTGGAGGATTGGCAGGACAAGGTTCACCCCCAACAAAAGCAGATCTTCCTCTCCAGAATATTAGTACAAGCAACTCTTTGCCATCACTATATGAAACCTGGAGTTACCTGAAGTGCTGTTAGATATTCATTCACTTCAGCATACATGGAGAAGCAGCACCAATGAAAAAGAAATACAGTCCCTGGAGCAAAACCAAAAGTCATTCCTGATTAAGTTACCAAGGAGCAGTTTGCAGTGTAAATGACAAACGAAACTCAACCATTCTTCCTGTGTTTGGATGGTGGAGAGCTTAATACCTCTGCTCTGACGATCAAAACATCACCATTTCAAATAGACCTTTTTTCTTTGTAAAATGCTCTTTGTTAATTGAAGGAAGAGGTGTTGTCTGGGTGGAAAGTCGAAGACTGTGCGTGCTCTCAGATGCAATGAGACAGTCAGGGGGAAGCTCGAAGGGAGCTGCTTCTGCAGGGTGTTGTCATGGGAACAGAGCAAGTAGGACATCCACTGCTCTGCATCCTCCACACAAACTCTGCTGATGCAGTTGCATAAAATCAATGCCGTGAGCCGCACTAGGAGAGCCAGCTCTGAGGCTGACTCTAGCAGAGGTTTAATCTGAATGAAGCACAAAGGCCAGAATTTCTCTTTGTGTAAAGGTGGTGTCACTCCTGATCTGAATGGAGCAAGACTTTACACCACCCGAGTGAGCATCAAGGCACAGACATCAGTGAGGAAAGGCTGACATGAAAAATACCTTGTGGAACCACAGTTTCTGCTAAAATCCCTCCAAAATAAGGTCATCTTAGAAAGCAGTTGCTCAGGGCCTTGTCTACTTAGATGACTTCACTTGATTTTCCGTGTTTGTGCACATTTTAGTTGTTTATGAATTTGACATCCATAATGGCTAAAGGCGGCAGACAAAGGGTTGATCCTGGTCAGCATGTACATCGCCATGGTGTACAAGCTCAGAACACAAAATACTGCTGTTGTGTCAATATTTGTGGTCATCTGAAGTATCTGACTCACTTTGCACAATGTTGTCTTTGAATGCAACTTACCTTCTCTGTGCAGGTCTATGTGTGTGGAATTATTGGAATTTCTTTATAAGAAATACCTTGTGTGATACCATGGTTGCTGGGGATAAGCAATGGTTATGAATGGTTTCCTGGATAAAGAAGAATACAGAGATTCCTGCTCTTGCAATTATAAGGGATGAAGTACCTAAAAGAAAAAGAATAATGTTAATGTTACAGAGACCAGTGGAAGTAGAATCAAATGCAATAGGTAAGCCAAGATCTGAGAAAGGCTGAAAATGCTAACTGAAAAAAGGTTAAAAGAGCAAAATGCAATTAATTGCCTCCAAGCTTTCATTTTTTCTTACGCGAGTCTGCTGGCAAAGTAAAAATCTCCTAATTAAAGCAGGCATCTGCAGCGTAACTGCACTTCTGCCCAGGCTAACAAGGTGCTGAGTGTACACTCCTCATTTCTGATCAACACCGAAGTATGAATGAGGGACTCACATCCATCCAATGAGCTTGCTTGATGTCTGCTTCGGAAAAGTGACCAAAATAGCAGGCAAACAAAGAAAATGGAGCCAATGCATGGAGGGGTTCCCAGTTTTCTTATTGAGGTTATTGATTAAAGCTCCTTTGCTTAGCAAAAACTTTGAGAAAAGTAATGATAAACTTTACCACACAAAGGCCTGGTGTTGTATCACAAACATAATCTTACCTTGCCTTTAACATATCTTTCGCTGGCTATGGTGTTTCCATGCAGGCTGCAGCAAAGATTGGAAATGACTGGCACTGGGTAGGCACATTCTGGATTCACAGTGACTTCACTTTTAGTGCTGATCCATTCGAATACAAAACAGGCAGCACAGATTTATTAGAGTATGGGAAGGGAAGTAGTTCCTTTTTGGGCGTGGTAGCTTCTGTGCCTCTGGCAAAAGCTCTCTGGGGGAGAAGGAGCAGGACTACAAGATAAAGTGTGTAGGGCAGCACTGACCTTGTCTCTCCCAAGGGCAATGCATGCAGGGTGTCCAAGGTCCTGCTGGGTCAGGGCTGGTGGAGGCTATTAATAAATTTTGTATTAAGTAAACAAATGCAGAAGCTGTTCTTCATGCTGCAAGGGATGAAGTCAGAGTTGTGGATTACAGATCATGGTGAAAGAGCTGAAGCCCCCTTCTTACCTTCCTTGTATTTGCAGCATCTCCTCTTTGCTGAAGGAAGGGACATGCACCAGGAATTGCATTGATAAGAGCATGACATATGTCACGAATTCAAACCAAATGCAGAACATGGCAAGCTCCCTATGGCTACAATATGGGGAGTCAGCTGCTCCAGTGCAAGAATACTGACTGACTTGCATTAGCAAGGAGGGACCTTGAACTCTTAGAGCCCACAGGAAAGTCGAGAGCAGATTCATTGAGACAGAAAGATAAAATAAATGCAGAGCTCTTTCAGCACTTCCCTCCATTTGCTTTGTATCATAAATATCAATACAAATACAGAAATACAGAGGTAAACAGTTTGCCTAGCTTTGTCCTTTCCATATGCATGTATTTAAGCTGTTTAAAGCCTTACGTAACTCCTAACAGCAGATTGCAAAATGATGCCTCGGTTATGGAAGGAAACCACGAGCCATTACATTGCATTACTGTAAGGTAATGGGTCTCTGAGATGAACTGTATTTGGAGAGCTTGCTGTTTTTGTAAACCTTGCACCCCATCCACCCCAATGGCATCGATTTCTCATTGTGATCTCCTGAGACCAGAGACCACGAGACCAGAATACCAGATAGACCTGAACTGGCCCACTGGGATTTTGGTCCAAAACACAAACTCATGAAGCAAAACTGCGCTGTTTCTTTTATGGGATGCAATACCAGTGACAGAACATATTCAAACAGAAGCTGATGACCAATCTGCTGATCATTAGCTTAGAGCAATTGACATTGTAATTAATCACTTCCCATGTTTCTTTGCTACATAAGGTCTGGCACCATGTTAATTTTTTAACTGAACATAGGGAATAGACAAAAAAGAATCTGTATTTACTTTCTTTTCTTTCTGTGTGACTGTCATATAGCTTTTATGTTGCCAGTGACTGCAAAAGTGCTGATTTAATCACTTATTTACATAATCCCCTCAGATTTTTCTGTCATTGTTGGTAATGAAAAGATTTGCTCAGCTTGGAAAAAGAAGGGAAGCAGGCAAGTTCTGACTGTGAATAGGCTGAACTGACATAAAAAGATGGTAATTTGCATTAGTAAAAAACAATCATAATGCAGTGATTTAAATTATGGTTAATACCATCTATTCCTACCTGCCCTGAGGAATATGCACCCTGTGCCCGTGAAGGCATGTTCAGCTCAGAGTGTGGAGCAACCCTACACCAATTCTTTGAAACAGCACAATAGAGTGCAATATAATTACCACTTAGTGCATAAAGGTACTTTGCAAGGAAAAGGTTTGAAAATACCCATAGTCACATATGAGTCAGTGCAGCACAGTAAGGAGGAGCTGAGACACAGATTAGTGCACTGCTGGCTACGGAGATGATGTGACTTTGGGAAGGCTCCTGCAACAGGAAAGGAAATGCAGAAGCTCACTCTGCACATACACTGCCGGGAAATGTAAAGCTCTTTATAGGCTATTTTTATAAGATGACTGAGCAGGCAAGATGTCCCCCTGGAGCAGCTCCCCTGCCCAATGCCTCGGGGTGCACTGCCTATGCTGTGTCTTTGTTGCAGTCTTGATTCTTGCTCCCAAAAGCCTGACTCAGTGCCCCAGTTTCCCAGGGGCATTTTCTGCACTCTGTGAGGGCTCACTCCCTCTGTGGCCAGGACGGGGGTCCAGGTGGGACCAGGACGCCACCCTTCCCAGAGCCTCAGAGGCAGAGACTTTGAATGATAAAGAGCACTGACAGTAGCTCTTGGGGGGGGACTCGCTATGTGAGTATTGATGATGGGAATAAAGTTGTAAAAATTGTAATTCAGCCAGTGAACTGAGAGGAAAGCATAAGGTTTAATTTAGAGAAGCCAGCAACTCTCAAAACAAATCTTGCTATTGAAGCACAGTCTATGTTATTTTTAAAAAGCAAATTAGATGTGAGAACTCAGCTCCATTAACTTGAAGAGAGTTGGTCCAGTAAGGACAGACTTAGCGGTGCAGGGTGCAGCCTGCACACCACTAAAGCTCAGACTCCTCCAAATATCCAGTGAGAGCGCTCTTGAAGATGAAACCCATCCTCAATGGTTCTGGAAGATTAGCTAGCTGAAAAGCAGTTACACCCAGGGCAATAATTTAATGATTTTCTTAAAATCACCTTTCATTTGCATTTTTTAGCTGTCTTTTCCCTTTTTTTCAAGCTGTACTTTAACAATATTACTTATGATACTGGTGAGCTGATAAATAAATTAAAAAAAAAAAAAAGAAAAAAAATCTAAATGCTATAAGATAGTAACTTCCAGTACTCTTTTCTTAATAAGTCATGCAGCAGTTTAGCTTACTAAATCACTGTTTATTGTTTTCTTGGGGAAGATTGGGCTTGTCTTCTAGAAGAAGCAATCTCTTGCAGCACCTAGGGCCTGTGGCTCCCAGGTATCCATTTATTATTTTCATGTCCCTGGATTTGAGAAAGCTCCAAGACTGGGCTTGAAGACCCCAAAGACTGTTCCAGCCATCTAAATAAAAGTGTTTTTATTACCTGTGTATCAGAACTCTCTGTATGTGTTAAANAGTTGGTCCAGTAAGGACAGACTTAGCGGTGCAGGGTGCAGCCTGCACACCACTAAAGCTCAGACTCCTCCAAATATCCAGTGAGAGCGCTCTTGAAGATGAAACCCATCCTCAATGGTTCTGGAAGATTAGCTAGCTGAAAAGCAGTTACACCCAGGGCAATAATTTAATGATTTTCTTAAAATCACCTTTCATTTGCATTTTTTAGCTGTCTTTTCCCTTTTTTTCAAGCTGTACTTTAACAATATTACTTATGATACTGGTGAGCTGATAAATAAATTAAAAAAAAAAAAAAGAAAAAAAATCTAAATGCTATAAGATAGTAACTTCCAGTACTCTTTTCTTAATAAGTCATGCAGCAGTTTAGCTTACTAAATCACTGTTTATTGTTTTCTTGGGGAAGATTGGGCTTGTCTTCTAGAAGAAGCAATCTCTTGCAGCACCTAGGGCCTGTGGCTCCCAGGTATCCATTTATTATTTTCATGTCCCTGGATTTGAGAAAGCTCCAAGACTGGGCTTGAAGAACCCAAAGACTGTTCCAGCCATCTAAATAAAAGTGTTTTTATTACCTGTGTATCAGAACTCTCTGTATGTGTTAAAAAATTAGTTTATCAGGCTGTATTTTCCAAATGCAGTGATGCCTCTGAAACTGCTTATTATTTATTTCAGCTTAAAATGTGATCCGTGTTTTTCTAAAGATTCAGCATGTTTTTCAACTCAGCAGTCAATCTGCCTCTCATAGACTATGACTGTGGGTGGTGGGGAAGACACAGAGCCACCTTCATGCTTCAAAACACTTTCATTGCAGATACAGTCATTAAATAGACAAATTGTTTGGCTAAGGCTGAAACCTGATGTATGCTCATTATAGTCTGCTGGCAATTTCCCCTGAATTTTAAATAAAGGTGTTTTGTGTTTCCATAGTAGCTCAAGCTGCTTTACCGAGATACCCGATGCACTTCATATTACACAACTCATTGTATTAAAATGAAGTCAATAGCACGATTGAAAAGGACATGGTATCTAAAGGGTTATGAAATTATAGCAAATAACTGGGGGCTGAGAAGGGGGAGGGAACAGAACAGCTTTTGGAAACATACACTTTTGCTACTTAGCAGTTTAGACAGAAAATCATAGAATCATAGAATACCTTGGGTTGGAAGGGTCATTAAAGATGAGTTCCAGCCTCTCTGCCAGGATCCGTGACACCTTCCACCAGACCAGGTTACTCAGAGCTCCATCCAAACTGACCTTGAACACTGTCAGGAATGGGGCATCCACAACTTCTCCGGGCAACACGTGCCAGTGCCTCACCAGCTCTGGCAACATCGGGTGGCTTTGGGGTTCCAACACAAGTAGGAAAGACTTGTAGAGTGCTTGATCTGCCAGGTGCTAGGGGCCACAGCTGTGCTTCTCAAAAAAGGTTGGCTGCCCTCTGCAAGAAGGTGAAGACAGCGCTTGGGCAGAAATAATTAACAATCACACAATGAATGGAGAATGCCGGATTTTAGTGACATCTTCTCAGAGAAACATTTGTCTATAAAATGCATGAAGATTTATATAATTTATATAACTCTACATTCATATGTGGAAAAACTGGATCGTGTGCTGCTTGCACATCTCATTTAGAGTCCTACTAATCATTGCTTCTAGTCCATTTCAAGAGGGCCATGATCTAGGGAACTACAGCCCTGTCAGCCTAACCTTGGTTCTGGGCGAGGTTAGGGAAGAGGTCATCCTGAGTGCCATTACACTGCATGTGCAGCACAACCAGGGAATTGAGCCCAGCCAACATGGATTTATGAAAGGCAGGCCCTGCTTGACCAGCCTGATCTCCTTCTCTGACAAAGTGACATGCTCAGTAGATGAGGGAAGTGCTGTGGATATGTCTATCTAGACTTCAGTGAAGTGTTCAATGCTGTCTCCCACAGCATCCTCCAGAAAAGCTGCCCACTTGTGTTTTGGATGGATAGCTATTGCGATGGTTGAATAAACACACAGGCTCAAGACTTCGTCAGGAAAAGTAAAAGGCAAAAGCAAAAGCCCTTTATTCACACACAGCTAAACTTTTATACTACTCTACTACCGTCCATAAGTGTCTCTGCTACACATCATTGGCTTGGTGTTCTTCTCCATCAGTCTTAGTCCATCTTCTGATAGGTGGACATCACCTCTCCTCATGCTGGCAAATCTCAAAACGCACTATTGGTTGTTTTCTTCAACTCCTTCTGCTTTCCCAGGCCTAGCCCAAGGACACAGGTAGTGTTTTCTGCAGCTTTCCCAGGACTACAGTTGCATCCTATCAAGGCTGAAGATGTCTCTGGCCCAATATTCTTCCATATGTCACCTCTTTGATGGGTAAAGAACTGGCTGTATGGCCAGGCCCAGAGTTGTGGAGAGTGGAGTTCAATCCAGCTGGCAGCTGGTCACCAGTGCTGCTCCCCAGGGCTGTTTTGGGGACAGTCCTGTTGAATACCTTTATTGATGATCTGGATGTGGGGATTGAGAGCACCCTCAGTAATCTGCAGATGACACCAAGTTGAGTGGGAGTGTTGACCTGATGGAGGGCAGAGGGGCTCTGCAGAGAGACCTGGACAGGCTCCATTGATGGTCTAAGCACAAACTGTGTGAGGGTTAACAAGGAGAAGTGCCATGTCCTGCACGTGGGTCACGACAACTCCACAAGTGCCACCGGCTGGGGTGGAATGGCTGGAGAGGCGTTTCGGCAGGAAGGGACCCGGGGTGGGGCTGGTCGAACCTGGCTCAGTAAGAGCCAGCGTGTGTCCAGGTGGCCAAGAAGGGCAATGGCATCTGGCCTGGATCGGGAAGAGCGTGGCCAGCAGGACCAGGGCAGTGACCATCCATCCCCCTGTACTCGACATTGGTGAGGCTGCACCTCGAGCACCGTGTCCAGTTCTGGGCCCGTCAATTTAGAAAGGACACGGAGATACTGGAGCATGTCCAGCAAAAGGCAACAAGGCTTGTGAAAAGTTTAGGAATCATGTCTTTTGTGGGAGCTGGGGCTGTTTGGCCTGGAGAGGAGGCTCAGGGGGCACCTCATGGCTCTCCACAACCGCCTGAGAGGGTCGTAGTGCCTGCAGCAAAAGGACTAGAGGAAACGGCGTCAAGCTGAGACAGGAGATTCAGGTTAGACATTAGAAAAAAATATTTCACTGTTACAGTGGTCAGGCATTGGAAGGGGCTGTGCAGGGAGGTGGTGGAATCACCACCCCTGGAGGTGTGGAAAGGGCGTCTGGATCTGGCGGTGGGTGATGTGGTTTAGTGGTTCAGGGGTCACGCTGGGGCTGCGGTTGGACTGGGTGGCTTTAAAGGTCCCTTCCAGGCTCAGTGATTCCATGATTCCATGGATATTTTGTGCCGTCGAGCCCGCGCCCCGGAACCTTCCTTGCGGCGCCGGCGGTTCCCACGGTGCCGCCATCACAGCCGGACGGCGCCTCATGGGAGGGCGGCGGCAGGCGGAAGTGATGGCGGCGGGCGGCGGGCGCGGCGCGGCGGCGGCAGAGCGGCGGTAGAGCGGCGACAGAGCGGCGATAGAGCGACGGCGCCCGACATGGTGGTCCGCGGGGCGCGTCTCTGCTCGCTGCTGGCGCTGGCCGCGCTGGCGGGGCTGGGCGCCGAGGCGAAGGTGAGCGGGGCGGGGGAGGCGGGTTGCGGCGGCCCCCGGTGGTTCCCCGGTACCGGGCCCTCTGTCCCACTGTCCCTTCGTCCCTCGCTCGGTTCCCACGGGTCGCTCCGCCCTCCCGTCCCCGCCGCCGCCCCGGGGAAGGCCGGGCCGGTGTTTTCGGGCGGCGCTGCCCCTGTCCGGGGGAGCGGGGCCCGGCGGGCCGGCCTCGGCGCCAGCCTGGAGCTCGTAGCAGTTGTTGTGTCTGTGACGCGGGGCTGGGGACACTGGCACACGGATCTACAAGTGCAGGTGGAGCTGCTGTTCCCGAGGCTGCCGGCGCCGGGGCAGGCTCGCCGCGGTACCGTCCGGCTCCGGCTGCCGCAGCTGCTCTGCTTTTGGTCGTTCTGGGTTCATGTTTGGGACTGTTCCCTTCCCTGCCCTGTCACTATCGGAGAACGTCGTGTCTCCAGTTAGGAAAGTGTTTCCTGTCTGAATGTTCTCCTTTTTAACGGTAATCAGGCCCTTGACTTCTCTGTGGTTAGACCACAACTGACTTGGTTTATCGTGTGTTTACCCTGCTCTGTTGAGACCCCGCCTGGAGTAGTACTGTCCAGCTCTGGAGTGCCCAGCACAGGAAGGACATGGACCTGTTGGAGCAAGTCAGAGGAGGCTGTGAACACGATCATAGGGCTGGAGCACCTCTCCTATGAGGAAAGGCTGAGGGAATTGGGCTTGTGCAGCCTGGAGAAGAGGAGGCTTCTGGGTGACCTAATTGTGGCCTGCCAGTACCTGAAGGGAGCCTGCAAGAAAGCTGGAGGACTGTTTACGTGGGCATGTAATGGCAGGACAAGGGGGAATAGTGTTAAACTGAAAGAGGACAGGTTTAGATTACATATTAGAAAAAATTCTTTACTGTAAGGGTGGTGAAGCACTGGAACAGGTTGCCCAGAGGAGCTGTGAATGCCCCATCCCTGGCAGTGTTCAAGGCCAGGCTGGACAGAGTTCTGAGCAACTTGGTCTAGGGAAAGGTGTCCCTGCCTGAGAATGCAGTGAAATTGGAACTAGGTTATTTTTAAAGTCCCTTCCAAACCATTCTATGATAATGCAGTCAAAGTTTTCTAACTGACCTATGCCCGCTTAGTGTTACTCTGACTTGATTGTTCAGTATAGACGTTTATTACCAATACTTGTTCACGCTTTCTTTTGTAATGCTACTAGAAATTGCCTTGAATTTTAGATAAGCCATTTTTATCATCTGTCTCTTATTATTTGATCAAATAAGGTACTTCGATTTGGGTTTGAGAATGCTTTCATCTGTAACCCCTTGCTGACCATCTGTATTCCCTCCATAAGGTTTTCTGTTCAGAGCTATTTGGGAAAGGAATACACTGGACAAAGCGGTCTTGAAATTCCATTTTTCCCAGCAGTGATCTAAATGTTTTGGGTGCTGCTTCTTTCTCACTGTCCGTAACAGTCACTTCTTTCTGCAGTGCCTATTATTGGTTATGCAAGTGTTAATTTGTTTCTCCAAAACTTGCTTTTACAAGTTTTTGTAATTTTTCACATTTAACTTACCTTTGTTCGAAATTCCTGTTTTGTACTTTTTTTCTCTACTTCACAATAACCTGCTGCTGTTTAAGACAAGAAGACCATAAGTTGTACTAGTCCCTCCAGTAGTTTTCCTTGCGGAGTTGTTTCTCTTGTGGCCAGGAAGAACAGAATTATCCACGGAGGTTTCTCTGCCACTTCCATTTGGGTTTATTACTCTTTCATGTCATTCATTATGAGCTCATCACTGTGTTTGTTATGCATAAGCTGAATAGTTGAGTAACCAGCATCAGCAACTTGTGCATGTGTGGTTTTTTTCCTAAAAAGAAGAATGAGCTTTAATTCTGGATTTTTCTCTAGAAGAATGCATTTCTATCTCAAATAATAGTGTTATTGACAAATTGCTCTGCTTGATTAGTAATTTTGAAGGGTTGTTCTTAAACTTATGGGAAATCCTGACTAAGACTTCAGAGATTGTTGCAAGTAGCTTGCGTTAAATATTTCATGTATTATGTGAAGAGTGCTTTCTGTATCCTTGTTTTCTGATGATAATTTGTTCTAAGCATGTTGTTTACTTTACAGAATTCTGAAGATGTTCGGTGTAAATGCATCTGCCCTCCTTACAAGGACCATTCGGGCCATATTTACAACAAAAATGTTTCACAGAAAGACTGGTGAGTGTGTGCTCCATACAAAATTATAAATCTTACTGGTTAAAGATTTGTTCAGTGGTGATTATATGTGACTCTCCTGTGGTGGTGCCAGGAGAAATTACATCTCTTGCATAACTTTCTGGAACTTTTCTTTCACAAGTACTCCAAAATTCAGCTCCAGCAAGGGACAAGGCTTCTAATCCATGCGTTTTCCCCTGTCTTCTGTTTTGGTTTGCTTGCTTGCATCTTCAGTTGTTTATTTAGACTTGGAAGCAGTAGAAGGGAAGAAGGTGGTGTATTTTGCATCTAGTGATTTCAAAAGGTGTAAAGCCAGGGAAGCCCAGACCTGGAACTGGGACTCCAGAATGCAGTCTCTGCTTGCTCCACTCTTGAAATCCGTCCAGTTGTTTACTGTTGTTTCTGAAGTTCTGTGTTGCTCAGAATTGCAGCCAGAGAGTGCAGTTATGTGACGTGGCCTGAGCCATTTGTCTGCACTTTTTTTTCAGAGAGAAAGAGAGAGGTTTTGCATCTCTGTGCCTCAGCAGTGTGCTCTATTGTATCATTTAGGCCAGCTATGGCATGTCAGACTCTTCTCCAAGCTGAGAACTGAGGTGCGTGGCCATGGATGAGGGAGCTGACAGTGATTTGTTACATTGCCATAGCTCCCATTTATAATTTCACCTGGGGTATCATTGCCTATGTGAATCATACAATTAAAACACCTTGTTTTAGAGTTGTGTTGTTCTTGGAAGTGCTCGGAGATTCTTAGATCAGCCTATAAAAGTGTGACATACTTCTTGATATATTGGCTCTTCTTCTGTTGTATTAAGAATTTATAAAAGACTTTTCAGTCTGATGAGTAGCAGCAGGTTGCTATCTTGATTATGAAAATTTCATGCTCCTCAGTAGGCCCACAAAAATAATTATAGGAATAAAATCAGTAATACAGAGATATGTAGAGCTGTGCCTTGACTTATTAAATTACTTACAGAAAAACTGAGAGAAACAATTCTGAACTAATGAACATAACTATTCTGAACTAATAAACGTAAAACATACTGTCCAGTCAAAATGACTATTTTCATCCCACATGAATAGCTTAACATCATTAGTCCTACTGTGACAAATTAAGTTACAGCGATGAAACATACTGGTAGAATTCCAGCTGCAGCAGGCATTTCAGAGTAGCAGTGTTACTGGTTTTATTGTTAATGCCCACTCTGCAAATGAAAATGGATTTTTTTTTATCAGTGGTACTGCTTAGCGTGGACCTTACTAGCAGAAAAGACCCTGTTTCCCATTAAATCAATATTAGTACTCATTGAAGTAAAAATTTCATTTGAAGGCTTGACTAATTTTATGATGACATACTGTTGCATATAGAATCTCAAAAATCGATTTCATTAAGTCTCATTTTGTTGAGATTATTTCTTAAGTAACCATATGAGAATGCTATATGGCTTTGATCTTCTGTTTGAGATGTCTTCTTGCCACTTGTAAAAGACTTGATTGCTAGTTTATGTGGAATAAGATCACCAAATTCAGTGCTCTATTTTGGCTTATGCATCAGTGCAAGTGATTAGTTACTGAATAAAACTAGCTGTTGTGCACTCTCCTTTAGATATTTAGATCAGTTAGTCCTGAGACAAGGCAGATCAATTTTTGGTGTCTTTATGAATTATGTACAGTATAATGCCTACTTACTGCTGGCTTGTCCAGACATAAAATGAAAATTTAATTTTTAGCCTTAAGCCTGTTAGGTGCATCATGATAATCTTATTTAGATGTTACAGTTCTCTCACTTGGAGTGGTCTGTCCCTTGGCTTCAGGCTGGCAAACAGCACGTTATGTGAACATCAATATAGGCTGGGGTGCTCTGACACCACTGAAAGTGCTGACTCTTCTGGAGTCAGGTTTGGAACTGTTCCAGCAATCCCATCCTGTGCTGGGCAAGCAGAGTGGTGCCTATGTGTCAACAGGGTTAAATAACCGACTTCCAAAGCTCAAAGTACAAACACCCACATTCTCCAGGCACTGGTGTAGAGGCCTGTAGTGGTGTTGTGGACATGGGGGGAGGGAGGACGCTCCTGTGGATGAGCTGAATGAACTGAAACCCTGTCTGTACAGGAGCTGCCCTTCTGACAAGCCCAGCTTGCTTTGGAAAAACTGCTTCCTTGGTGCTGTTACTGCATGTGCAAGGGACAAGGCGGTAATGTAGAGGCAGCTGAGGGGGAAATAGTTCAAAAAGTGTCAGCCTTTTCTATATTTTCCTCTTAAAATTGCCCTGGAATCACAATCCAAGAAAACACGTGATCACAATTCTAAGGTTCTGATGGATTTTACACTTCCTAGCAACTTGAAACATTGAACTGGAGAAAAAATGTTGATATTAATATTTTTTTATATTTTCAGTAACAGACTTAATACTGTTACTTAAGCTACATACAAGATTTCTGCTGTACTTCAGCATATTGATACAACCTTCCAGTCATAGGAACAGCAATTGCATAGATTTTAATTTGCATGTATTTTTGATTTTGCAGCTTGGATGCTGCACTCTTCCACAGAGGAGAATGTAATTCTGCTTCACATAAATAAGAAAAAGAAACCTTCCACTCCCCTCCAAAGGCTGTGACTTTGCACTCAGTAGTGGTGCTTGTGAAGAAAAAAAACCAAAGAAAACAGTGCCTGGCCATGTGTTTGCGGTGTTGTAATTTAGCTCAGCAGAGTGTTGAGTTCTAGGCTGCTGCTGTAACTTGAGGCATTTTGTTTCGTTACCTGCCTCTGACTGCACTAACATTGAGGTAACCAGGATAAAGGCAAAACAGGATTTTGGTTCTGTCAGTGTTCTACAGGCACCCTGGGGTCTGAACTCTGAACAACCAGCCTGAGTCAGCAGAAAGACCAAAATGACATAAGTTGTTGTTGGAAGCAGTTGTCTCACGTCAGCTGGATTTTAGTGCTGTGGTACAGAGCGCCTGTAATATTGTCAACCACGCTCTTTCATGTGGGACTGGCTTACATTTTGTAATCTTTTAAGTCATATTATGCTTTTGCTGAAAGCTGAAGGCTCTTTATTCACTATCATGTTGCTTAGAGAAACAACCCATCTGACATCCTTCTCTCTTTTTTTTTTTGTTTCCAATGCCTGTACCTTGTGATGGCAGGAAAAAAGAACTTCAGTCCATAAATGTCAAAGAGAGGTTAATCTCCCTTCAAATAGTGGAAGGACAGAATAAGGCTCTTTTGAGTATGGTGAAGAAAGAAGTGAAATTAATAGCTAGAGTTTACTTCTGTCCACGATGTTGGTGTCAAATGATGCATTTGTACTGGATTCATATCATTGGACTTGTTCCACTAACAGCTTTATACTTTCATGAGAAATGAAAACACTGTATTGAGTTAGAAGTGTCTTAAAACTTGTTTAGCAGCTTGTCAATAGCTGAATTTCTTGTTTAAGTGAAATAATTGTGGAGTAGTGATTTAGTTATACCTCCAGTTTAGAACAACTGAATTTAAAGAAAGGTGCTTCTCAGCTCCTCCAGCATAGTGGAACATCCAAGCTAAAACCAGCTCAGAACTGACTGGGCAGTTTCTGTCTTTCTTCAGTGATTGTCTTCATGTGGTGGAGCCTATGCCTGTCCCTGGGCCTGATGTAGAAGCATACTGCTTACGTTGTGAGTGCAAGTATGAAGAGAGAAGCTCTGTGACAATTAAGGTAAATGTAATTTTGTTGGCATATATTAAATACTTCCAACTGTTTAGAAAATATGTCTGTTGGCTTTTAGAGACATGTTCTTTCTAAAGGGAAAACTTTTCTAATGCAGTCTAAGATTTAAGTTTTTTTCACAGTAATTGCTCACAATTTATCTTGAGTGGTAGCAGTAATGTCAAACTAATAGCTGAAGAAGTGAACTTGAGATCTTTTATTGAAGGTCTTTACTTTTGAGATTAGGCTTTACACCTTGCTAAAATTCTGAGCATTCTAAGGCATTTTGTCAGGCTTTAGTCTTCGTTTTTCTTATTATTCTAAAGGGCCTCTCATTACTCATCTGCCTTACTTGCTTACTATAAATTTCCCTTATACATTGGTAAGGTAAAAAGAACAAAATTGTCCATGTTTATTGTAGCAGATATTTTCTGTGTTCTTCACGTTCTTACCCTATCAAAACCATTAAGCCCAGGACTGGCTGAATAGTTTGTATAGTGTATCTTTTGGTCTTTGATAACACAGACCACTTTTTTTAGTATTTTAGGAGTTTGGTATTTTGTTTTGCCTTCCTGTTTCGCTTGGTGACTGTTTAAATGCAGTTCTATGGGGTGATGCCCTAAAGTAGTAACCCCACTTTAATGGTCAGGCTGAACAGTTGTCTTGTTTGAGGTGAGATTTATAGCACTGAATTGTTTTAACGGCGATAGTATAACATTTTTAGCAAGGTCTCACTAAGAGGAACTGTTTCAAGCTAATATACATCTGCCCCAAAGCCTGTTAATACCACGTTGTAGCCTGCTGGTTTTCCTCTCTTTGTGAGTTTTAAGGCATCTGGTGACCACAGACCAGACTTTGGGTGTACTCTTCTTGCGGTCCTTGCCACCTGTTGTGAGGTTGTGGGGGGAGTGTCACAATTCTGGCATAAACTGTGCTTACGTTGTGTAGGTAACAATCATCATATACCTGTCTATTTTGGGCCTACTTCTTCTGTACATGGTGTACCTCACCCTGGTGGAACCTATACTGAAGAGACGTCTCCTTGGACATTCACAGCTCATACAAAGTGATGAAGACATTGGGGTGAGTTCACCAGAGTGTTTGTGTACTTGGTGAGCATAAAGATTGGGATGGTTAGTTGATAAAAAATTATTTGTGATGAGCAGATTTTTTTGCCAGGCAGTGTGAATGCTTTCCCTCAAGGAAGAGGAAAAAAATCTATGTGATGACTTTTGTGAAGCCACTTTCATTTTTCATTGGGCTAGAAATTAGTAAGGGGAGAACTGCTTCAGTTATCCCGGCTCTAGGCACAGGTTATTTTCACAGAGAAGAGACAGAGTAGGAATGGAGGCCAAGCGTGTATAGGAGTACAACTTCCTAAGTGTTAGTGATCCACTCTTGCTGGTGATCACATTTATGCAAATTGCTTACAGCCTAGGTTGCTCTGTGCAAAGAGTAGTTATATCTTCTTTTGCTCCAGTTTGAGTTTGTTGATGCTAAAAATTTGAGAAGAAAGACATAAAATAGCGATTGATGCTGAAGTAATTTCTTAGCATTACAGCTAGAAATCAAAATGAGACAGTGTATTCCAACAGATCAGAACAGCCTTTTTTGGAAGGAAAAAAGGGAGTAGTCCATTAGTGACAGTTCCTGTCATTACTGGCCTTCTTAATCTCCAGCACTGAGTAGCAATCATGTATTTTTGTTGTGAAATCAAGGCACATAAAGAAAACACAGCTGATAAAAACTATTATCTATGAAAATGCTTAATTTTGTATATTTAATAACCCCCTTGCCGAACAGAAACATCTTTTAAAGTGAAGATGGCTGATGATTATCTCCCGCTGTTTCTGAACTTCCTTGTGTATTACATGTAGACGTTCCAACTGTCTTTGTACTGACAATGTAAGATTTTCCTAGTCACTTCGAGGAGGATTTTGGGTTGAGTTTTTTTGTTTTGCTTTGGTTTGTTTTTGTTGTTTGGTTTTCTTTTTGAAAGGAAGAGTTTGAATGACCTTTTCTCTGTCAAAGAGAATTCATATATCAAATTGGGCAGTTCCTACTTGAAGTAAGTGAACTTTTGCTGTATGCTATACCTCAGACAAATACGTACCTTAGATAAATGATAGTAATACCTCCAAATCTGGATTAAAATCTTCTAATTGTAGGTGGAAGAAGTGAATTAAGTCCTGTGGCACAGTTCACGTTAACTGCAGAATGAATTTACCTTAAAATCTGAATCCATCTTAACCAATGTCATGTTTTGCTGTATGTGTTCTCTGACCATTACCTATGCTTGTGAAGTCACTAGTGCTTATATCTGCAGTAGTGCTTGGAACTTACTTCGAGTTGCTCCTTTCCTGCTAATCCTTCATCTGTGACAGTGAACATAACATAATTTAAGGTTCCTCATCCCCATCCTTGCCTTCCCTCTTGCAGGTTATTGAATATTCTTGTCACACTTTGGAAATACCATGTACATCGATTTTTGTGGCCGAATTTCTAACCAGTATATTTGCTCTTTCTCGTTACCCATTGATGGCAGTGGCAACTGATGAATGTAACTACTTTAGTCCTCTTCCTTTTTAAATTCATTTCCCCCTTGTTGTCTACATAAGAATTGACAGTAGCTAGCCTTGGAGCTGAGATTCTTGATTATCAGGAAAGCCAGTACCATCTAGCTTGTCTTATGTTCTCCCACCACCTGTTTTACGGTAGAATTGTGTTGCTCTGTTTCTCTCTGAATGAAGTGATGTCACCTGTTAAGTGCCCATTGTAGTAATATCCAACTGTATAACTTTTTATGGTGAGATTATAGCTCTTCTGGTCAGGGATTGTCTCTTGCTCTCGGAGCATATTTCTTTGAGGCTCATGTGTGGCTTTGGGACTTGCAGCAATCACTTCAATAGATATCATTAATGATAATCTCTGTACAAATAAGAATGGTCATTAAGCTGCTCTACACAGTCATGTCACAAATGAAGTACCCACTAATGTAAATGTCTTCAAAAGTGTTCTGAAAAGGACTATGAAAGTAAGGCATACAAAAAGACAGTTATTTAACACGTTATTTTATTTTATGCTTTCTGACATAGCTTTAGCAGTGTGACTTTGTCTGAAACAGTTTGATAGCCAAACAAGAAGTTCAGTTCCAACTTTCACTGTTTTTAACTTGGTTATATTTACTAAAAGATAATAAAGCTTTGCAGGTACTGTTAGAAAACAGAGAGTAAATGTAAAACAAGCATTCGGTAAATGTTGAACTCTGTCACTTAAACAGCTGTGTTGACATTGTGCTTTTAGACAGCTCAGTACAATAGGCTTAGTTTGGTAAACATCAGAGTGTGTTGGTTTTATATGGAAGCTGTGTGTGAACATCCTGAACTGCCTGTCAGCAAATGCCCAAGAGCTGGCAGAGAACTGACTCTTAGATTCAGTTTTAAAGTGAAGTCCATTCAGGACATTAATGGGAGGCTCCCAGTGCCTGGATCAGCTGCTAATGGATGCAAGGCTGTGCTTCTGATCCTGCATCTCACCATGATGTCTCTGGGCCGTAGGTTATTGTTTGACAGTACAGTGAAGTGTGGTCTGTTTTGGAAACCTGTGGAAGTTACTGTGAATGAGCAATTGAAGTACAGTTCTAACTAATAAAAAACTTGCTTGGTCATTATTACTGATCTGCTTGTTGAAACAGCTTGTTTACCTTAAAAAAATAAAGACAAAACCAAACCAAATCCCACATCCTTTGGAATGTAACAACACTAAAAACTAATGTCGTTGCTCTTTGAAATTGTTGAAGTCTAACTATTTAACTTTTGCTGTTCCAGGATCACCAGCCTTTTGCAAATGCACACGATGTGCTGGCTCGTTCTCGGAGCCGCGCCAATGTGTTGAACAAAGTGGAATATGCCCAGCAGCGCTGGAAGCTACAGGTCCAAGAGCAGCGCAAGTCTGTCTTTGACCATCATGTTGTGCTGAGTTAATTGTGTCTCAGTAAAATAACTCCAGGGAAGTAAAGTGGACTAATGGAAAGAGCTGACATGTCTTCCTGATCCTGCCAATTCAGAAGAGTTTTCTTGAATGATTTGTTATTGATTTAAAAAAAATAAAGAAAAATAGTGTTTGAACTTTGAAGGAATATACTGAAGTAGAAGCAGTTTAAAAAGATTAGTTAACAAAAAGCTAATATCTTTACATTTTCAAATGGCTTTTACTAATGAAACTGAAAAGAAAACAACCTAAGATACCTTGGGTTGCCACTGTGGTACATTATTTACAGTTGTGACTTTAGGGAGGTTTTTAACTATATATTTCTCTCTACTATTTATGTGGTTAAAAAGTACCTGGGAACACAGTAATTACTTATAACTCACTAATCACTTTATGTAAAGACCTTTTGTAAATATACTTGAATTTTCTGCTGATTAAGGCTAGGTACTGGAAATTGAAGTCTTGCAGTGTAGGTTTTGTATCAGAGAATGAAATCCTTGTTGGCTATATTCATCATTTGGTTTCTTGCACTCATACCTTCAAGATGTATGGCAAGTGATATCTGCAGATGTAAGGTAAAACATAATGGACACTGACTCTTTGAGCTGCATATTTAAAGTACTGTGATGTAGATAAATTCAAATGCAGTGCACATTAAGACAGTGTTATTTTGTTCTATTTTCTTTAATAGTTTAATATATTGTAGGTGTATGATAGCTCTTAAAAAATCTTTCCCTTTTTGTTCATGGGTAAAGTCTCAGGAGTTAGTATATGATGAAATATTTATTATAAAAATCTTCCTGCATTTGTCTGGATTGATGGTGTAAGGCACATACTTTCTCTAGCACCTGTCATCTCGGGAGTTAGGTGTATTTTTTTTATCTGTGACTGTACTCATCTCTCTTCAGAGGTATACAGTTGCTAGATGACTAACTTTCATCTATCCCCTTTGGAATGTAACAATTAAAGATGAAACTGATTTTTGAAAAATGGATCTGCATTATCAGTTTGTCATTATTTTCTCCCCTAACAAAAAATAATGCAATTTATTTGTTGAGTACATGCCTCTCTACCAGTCCTGGTAGATGTTCTACCTCTTGGCTACCTTTCTGATGAGGCCTGAAGCTTCCTTGGGACAGAGGATGCCAAATGCAGCATTGTGGCCCCACACAAGTGCAGCAGCAGAATGTTTCCTTGATGGCTGACAGTCTCAAGAAGACAAGACCGAGTGTATGTAGCTCTCATGGTAGTAGATTAAGTGTTTCTAATATTACAGTGTCTTCTGAAATTTTTAAGCTAAATGGGTTTTGGTTTGGGATTTTTTTTGTGTGATTATTCTCATAGAAGGGCCAAATAGTAAATAGTCTCAAGTGTCAAGATAATTCTGTAAAATGTGGGCATTTTGAGGATAGCTGTCCTGTTGCCTTGCACCTCTACAATTGGATAGCTATATACTGATATATGTAGCATCTATATACCTGTATACATGGGATTATACAGCCTGATTGCTCTATACTATGTAAGTTTAAGTAAAATGTCAAAATATTTGTCTTGCTACTGATTGCTCTCTCTATTCAAATCTTTCCCCTTCTTACATATATTCACCTTTTATATGGTGTTATACTTCTAGCACTAAAGGAATGTCCCAAAATTACAGGATAATGAAGATTAAATTTGAGGCTATTAAGCTAACTAATATGTGGCCTCACCTCCAATGGAGACAAATCTACCGTAAGTTTCTTCTTAATAAATGCTGGGTTTCTGTGTTTAAAATGAAGCTATGAAAATTTGCTTATGCCTTGATGGCGAATAGTTACCTCAATTCTAGATGATTGTTATATTTAGACATTAAAGTGTGGAATACCAATAAATGAAAATACTGCTTTAGTAAACTGTAACAGAATATACAGGAAGTAAACAAAGTATATTCCTGATTACTTTTTCAGGTAATCTGGATGTGTTCAATTACAGTTTCAAAATTTCTAGCCCTTAATGCCAAGTTTTGTTGCCATCATAGCTGTGGTGTGGGTGGAAAAGCCCAACCAGAAATGAGCAGATCTAACTGTAAGCTACTTTGCATGTTGTCAATTGACTATAAATTGCAGCAGTCATTGACTCAGCGGAACAAGCTACATAATTCAGGTAAGAGGCTTGCATGTTGCTGTATCTAGCCACAGATCTTCACTGAATATCGAATGTTTTTGTAAATATTTTCTACCAGCCATTCACTAACAAGACTTCCATAGCTTTTTAATGAATCCTGTTTAATATGATCTCTTATTTGATAAGATGTAAGGAAAATGGAACATTAATTTTTTATTTTTTTTTTAATATGATTCAGGTGTTTTCAGGTATTCATAAACAGCACATTTGGTTCCTTGGATTTTACTTTCATCTGAAGATTGGTGAGTCTCTGGTCTAAAAGGAAAATGTTCCTAACACTTGCATTTTGCACTTGGTATAGGTAGTAAGGTAGTAGGTAACTGTTTTATGTAATGCTGTTATGCAGCAGAAGTGTCACTACTAAGCAACAAATACTGCAAGTGTCTCTTCTTGAGTTGTGTTAGTTCAGGTTTCTTGCTCTATAAGGATGTTTTGCTATAAAATTGTTTTTTGCTAGGTAGCAGACTCTCTTTCCTCAGATGTTAGCAGTAGAAAGTCTTTAGAAAGTAACTTATGTAAGTAGAAAAGGGAAAGATAAGGGGCTACTATTTTCATTTTATGATGAATGTATATTCACGTCTGATTTTTTGTGAAATGGGTATGTGTTCATGCCTTCAGCCTACATACAGAAGCCCCTGTTTAAGATGCATGTGACTTTCACTCATGTCTAACAGCTTGCTATAAATGAATTCTTAACTCGTAGGATTTCTGCTGTGAAATCTATGTGTATTGGAGAAAGAGACAACACTGCATACAGAGGTATTTTCATAGAACGTTTTATGAGGACAGGTCCATAGAGAGTAAAAATTCTCCCTATAAATGTGGCAGCTATGAAGTCATTAGAAAATATTACAATATCCCCATATACTTGTGAAGGATTAAGGGGATCCCATTTATATTATGGAGCTATGATCGCAACATTTGAAGCTGGGCAAAATTTTTGCAAGTGTGGAATGTAGATGTTTGTAGTAACCTATCTCAGTGTTCAGGTGTGGTTTCCATTTTAGAGGCTATAATATCCCCTAAGTGCTTTAGACAGCAGTGTATAGATGTGCAAGTGAATGGTGAGTAAGGGCATTTTGGGATAAATTTTGTGTAGGCAAGTATTGCCTTCAAGCTGTAAGGATGGCTCACAGTAATTCTTTAAAAATTAACTAGTTATTTAAATTGTATTTCAAGTAGCTATTAGGTGACAAATGTTACATTGTCAGCACTTAAGCTGATATTCAGATGTTTGACTAATGCTATTGAGGGGACACTATAATGTAGCTCTCTATAAACCACTGCAAGATTATCTTTGTAATAAATATGTAAGGATGACTTGAGTAGTTATGCCTGCTGTAATGCTGCTCTGAAAAGAGGGTATGGAGTTTTAGAATGGCACTCTGAGTTACAGCAGTGTCCCAAAAACTTTGTGCAGTCCTTTCTTAGTATTACTAGGACATTCATTTTTTCCTTTAATAAATGGATTATTTTATAGTCCTCTATCAGTAGGATTGTATTTAGTATTTTATGTCTGTGTTTAATCTGCAAGTGAGTGCAAGAGGAATGTGAGGACCCAAGAAGATGTTAGATTTAGCAGAAATTCTCTCTTCTTTCTAAATTCTCTAAATTTTTTCTGAAGCTTTTTATGTTGAGTGGATGTAATTCCTGACAGACATGAAATTATGACTGAGATCTGTTCTCTGCACAGCTTTTCCATCTAATTAAGGTAGTATAGTGAATGAGACATCAAGTGAATAAGAGAAGAAATATTTGTCTATGAAGACTTTTTGGTATGAATAGGGAGTCAATTACTGGAATTGTAGATTTAATTTTTTTCATGAGAAGACGGTAGAGGGAATCTCAGACATTGGACTGCTTTGTTTATTCTCTATAGACATTTAAGTTTTGGTGGATTTGGAGCAAGCTAGACCTGTGTGGAGTACGTAGATGCTCTTAATTTCTACATCTGAGTTGAAAGGAGACTGCTTGCTGAATTATTTTAATCAGTGTTGTTGACTTACACTTTCTGTATTTTCCAATGGGTAATTCTCTGCTCTGTCTAATGATCTTCTAACACCATTCTGAAATGCCAAAAATGCATTCAAAGTCTCATCTGGAAAATGCCAGTGATGCCAACTGTTGGTAAGTCTGGATGAGATTTTTTTCTGCTGTTCAGTACAAGTTGTTTATTATGACGTTTTGTATCTCCAGGTTAAATGCAGAACATGATGGATGGCAAAAGCTACTGTAACCTCCTATGTGCTGAGACTCAGTGCATACAACTGGCCCGGCCTTTCTGTGCTGACCCACTGGTCACGTTTCACGTGTACCCAGAAACACCAAACCAGATCACTTGCTCTGAAGATCTGTCATTCCTTCCTTTCATGTCTAAACATCTTATCACAGAGAACTTCTACAGTAAGCCCTGCACCTTTCCCTACCAAATGACCCGTTCCAGTTTCCACAGAAGTGAGTGCTCCTACGGGCCAGCCTTCATCAGAAAGAGGAATGAGAGGGAAAGGCAGCGAGTTAAGTGTGTCAATGAAGGCTATGCTAAGCTGAGGCATCACTTGCCAAAGGAATACTTGGAGAAACGGCTCAGCAAAGTAGAGACCCTCCGTGCTGCAATAAAATACATTAAGTACCTACAGTCTGTTCTGTACAGTGATTCTGTAGTGGCAGGAAAAAATGTCATGGAGCCAAGCCAAGCACCTAAAGCAATTAACAAACAGAACCAGTTTTTGAAGACGATCTGAAGTGTTCTGAAGGAAGCCACAGGTACCGTGTCTGGGAATGTAGTAGGCACTCTATTAGATGTGCGTGTTCCTGGCACATCTTGGGAGCAGATCATAGCACACGTCAGTATCAACCCACACAAGGGCTCCAATTTTTCAAATAGTAACTACAATTAAATACGAAAAAGACCATTGGGAAAATCTCAGCTGTATGACTTTAATTCATGAAAATCAGAAAACATTTCTAAATTTGTCAACAAGCTTAAAGTGTAACACCTGTATGTGCGAAGTAACTGAATGTACCATCACAACCTACATGTTTTAAAATAAAATCTACTGATGGAACTGAGATTCTTCTCATTTTCTGTAATGTTACTGGTTTACTCTCACACTTCACTAAAAAAATTCATGATTGCCAGTGTTTCTCTTAAAAGACCCTTTTAAAGGTTCCAAGGAGTGCTGTTAGATGCCAGCAGAAAGGATAACTTAGTTTTAAAGGGAGAAAATAGAGTAACAGCTCTCTGAAGCACAGTTACTGAACATAGGAAGAGCATAAAGTTTCGCAAGTGCTGTTTCATTGTTTTCTTACTAATATTTTAATCACATTGAAAACTGTTGACTTAATATCTGTTGAAAATTGGATTCTTATTCAGATCTCCCTGCCCTTAAAAATGACTAATACTGCTCACACAGTATACAGTATAAAGAAGGCTTGGGCGAGGGCAGGGATAATGCTGTAAGAGAAATTTTTTGGGACTTTGACGATAATGTTTGAGGCCTGGGGTGGTCTTCCCTGACTTCCCAGTCTGTTCCTCTGTACTATTGATGGTTTCAGTTAAGTGTTGTAGAAGAGATTTATGTGAAAATGATGAAGAGAGTTTAGCTCATTACTAGTAAAAGTATTCTTACATTTGCTCGATATAAGGGGGTCATGTTATTGATATTAAACAACAGTTTTGCTGACAGCATGGGAGCATGTAGTCTGTGCAGTAGAATGTACAAAAAAGTGGTTACAGAGTTCTTAAATGATGTATCCTTGTCGCTAATTGCAGTTATGCCCCCTGTCACATTGTTTTTATAGCAGTGAATTGAAAAATACCTACAAAAGGCAAAGGAGCATTCCAGACACACACCCTACAAGTACACCCACAAACACAAAAACCAAACAAAAACCCCCAGTTGTTAACTCTGTCTTTATTTTAAGGAGCAAATGAGCATTAGGGATCACAGCAGAGATCAACAGGTAGATTTCTGCATTATTCTGCCATGTTTTTGATAGGCACTTTGTAGGAATGGTGTAGAATTCATTAATCCTTCCCCCTTAGTGTGAAAAGAGAAAGTTGTAAAGCTATTTGACCTTGGTTTGTCTCAGCTTCAACCTTTCTGTTCATATTTCAAACCAATTCATTTGTCATGCCCTGTTGTGGTGGGCTTTTTTTCCCCCTAAATAAGAATTGTAGCTTTGATGCTGTGTTTTGGCCTGCAAGAATAGGCCTAGAGACACCAAGCTCTCTTATAACCCCTCCTCTGCCCCTGCAGTCCTTCAGAGCAGTGTCTAAATCCACAGGCAGTTGAAAACTGAGCAAATGTGTGGCAGACAAAGGGTCCTCTCTGTAGTCCTGTTCCACTAGTGTTTAACTGGTGAGGTTGGGATGTCCAAACCTTGAAGGAACAACTGAGGCAATCTCCATAGCAACTGGGAAACACTGGCAGCAAAAGGCTTCCTGTGTCCAACAGGTGAAAGGGAAAGATTTCTGCATTCAAACTAAATCCAAATCGACCAGATGTAGTGTTACCAATAGCCGGTAAGTTTGAAACACTGCTGTGTCAAAGTATTTGGTGTTATCCTGAAAAAACCCTCAAAGTATATAATTAGTATATATTATAATAATATAACAGTATATATAATCTCAAAGTTGCTTTCATCAGTGCCCTGTTTTGTACAGAAATAGGGGTCCATGGCCTCATCAGTAACAGGGCGGAATGACTTTAAAATGTGCTTTCATGTAGAAGTGATAGTTGCATTTCTTCACAAAGCATTACTGTTCTATCTTGTTTTGTTTTTTTAACAGGGGAGTTTGTGTAGTTGTGAAACAAGTGAATATATTGTTTTGATTTGCTGACTTAAAGATGCATTTTGCAGCAGTTAAGCCACTCTTCTTTCTGTGCTAGTTTTTTCTGAAATTACATACTTCTGTGAGTCTCCATAAGAAAGACTTCCAGATCATATTTCTTAAATAAGAGACAAAGTGTCATCTAAACAAAAATTCCTTTACAAATTGCTTAAACCGCATTTTGTAAAACAAAGCAGTTAAAATTTATGTTGTTGAATTTCCATGCAAATTTTACCCTAAGCATGCTAAACGTTTCTAAGCAGTATTAAAAAAAAAGATAAAGGAAAATTAATGGAAGCCTATCTACTATATCTTTTGAAATTACCAGAGATAGCATCACGTAGTTGATCTTACCATGACAGCCTCTGAATAGTTACTACTTGTCACATCTGAGCATCTCGTTCTTTCTCATTGCAATCCATAATCCTACTGGTATAAAACATGACAGGACAGCTGAAAGATCAAAATATTTCCTCTTAATACATCACTATAAATAAATAACAGGCAACTGTAACATCAAGTTCAAAAACTGTCACATTTACTCAGCTTGTCAACTTCAGCTGTAATTTCTGTCTCAGCTTGTAAAACAGTGAATGTTTGGCTGGGACTGTGTACAAGAAAGCTTTAAAGGAGAATAAGTAAAGAGAGCTTGATGTTACAGAGGGAAGCAAATGCTGGAGGGAGGTGAAAGTTATTATTTTTCTGGAGATTTCCACAGCATTTGTAGTTTCCCTGTGTGTCTCTCTCTCTCTTCCAGGTCACGATTTGGGTGACTGAAGATCGCTGAAGTCAGTGATACGGGGTCATCTGGCCCAATGCCAGTCTGAATATTCTGAATTCAGTGTTTCTAAACAAAAATGAACAACTAATCAAAATTACTGAGTTCTTGAGGTACACTGGGAAGCATTTGCTTTTGTTAGAAATGCCAATGATTTGTCTCTTTTCTATTAACAGATCACAATGGTTTGTTTGGAAGGGTTCCTGCCCATGGGTTACAAGTATTTCAGTGTGAGGCCAGCTGTGGACAAGTTCTCATGTTCCAGCATTGTACCTACTGTTAACCTCTGCTGCAGGAGCTCTTGTGTAGTGTATCCTGCTTGGATCGCTGAGGCCCTTGCCCCCCAGAGGTAAAACCAAAGTCCTGTTTGAGGCTGTGATTTGTTTTTTTCCATGATACCTAATACGATAAACCAGGCTGGCATATCAGATTAGCAGTTTGAACATTGTTTGAGCTTTCCTACCCCTGCACTGGCAGTTTTTAGATGGTATTAACTAAAGTAATTTGCTACCTTGGAGATTATGAAAAGCAAAGCCTGAGCAAGCCTCCTATCAAAGAAACATTCCTATGATATTTGGACAAATAAAAGCATCTTGCATTAGCAGCCATCTTCTGTGAAATGTTTCTAATGCTTTGTGACGGGATTATTTTTCCAGTTTTTAACTGGAACCTGTCATCAACCAGCAGCTTAGTTGTTTACTTCTTTGGTTTGCTGTTCCCTGAATGCTTCAGTGTAAACCATCAGCTACACCACTCTTGAGCACACCTACGCTGTGCTCTGTGCTGGAGAAAGGTTGGATTGTCTTGCCGTGTAAACAGCAAATGGGTATTGCAGATAATACTGGCCCAGGATTCCAGCAGACTACTGTCTCACTTCCTGTAAACTCCAAACCAAAGAAACATCGGTAAAGGCAGGCAGTGATGTGTTTTTCAAGATCAAGGAATTGTTCCAGCACAAGCAAATTTTCTGTTTCTTCCCACATTCTTTGGCCTGTGGGAGTGCTACAAAATGAGTTGGAACGATCCAGTTCTTATATCTTACAGGACTTTTTTTTCATGACCTACAGAAGCTGTTCCAGTGCTGACCCATTTTCTTTTCTTTGAGGTGCCAATGGATTAGCCACTGCCCCCCCTCCCCTGACCTGGCGTGGAAGATACTGGGAAGAGCAGTGGGCATAGACAGCAACGTGCCTGTGCTGGTGAGAAGGGAACAAGATGGATTTTATTACCATGGTACAGTAAAAGAGGAGATAGAGGTGAGCAGTGGTTGCTGTGTGGTAATATGGGTGTGTGTAATAAGGGGCAAACCTTGCATAACACCTGAGTTCAGTGCAGCATTTTTTGTTTCAGCTGGTGCATGAACTAGAGAACAGATCACCAGGACAGTTGGTGCTTGTGGCTCTACTGATTCATAAAGCTCCCAACATGCCTGATTCCTGGCTGTCCTCACCTCCTGCTGCCTAAAACACCATGTGAGCCTCTTGTGTGCAGCATAGCCTGAGGCACCACTAAACTAACAAAATATCAGAACTGTGCTCTGCTCAGCCTCCTTTACTGAGTCCATTCCTAGGAGTGAGCAGCTGTGTTTCAGGGATCCTCATCTTGTGCATACAATGAGTGCCCCCAGACTCCCAGTTCCTGGTGAAAGCAGTGTTATTGGGCACCTTGCAGGAGCAGCCCTCTGCTGGCGCTGGGCACTGAGCCAAGCTCAGACAGCCTGAGTGCTGTTGCAAGCAGTGTATGGGCTGCTGTTGTGTGTAGACACATAGCCATCAATAGCACAGGAAGAGGGTTAGTTTTATGTACACACATCCAGCTTGAGTCAGCTACAGACCAATTGCTCAGGGTCTTTCCAGAAATGTCAGTGAAAGCTTTAATTCATTAGTTTGTTAGCACTTCAAACTTAACACAAAAAAGAGCCTATTCTTTCTCAAGAACAGGGAAGTGCCTCATTTCATTGTTGATTGAAAGCCTCTTGACAGGTCTGAGTGTAAAAGAAAATAAAAATTCCTGACAACCCCCGCAAGAAGCAGAGTTAGTGTTGTAT
>VWZG01003243.1:125750-193190 GCA_013396735.1 Grallaria varia | reverse complement strand
ACAACATCAGGAAAATCACACAGATCCCTCCTCAAGAATGGAAGTCTGCTGAAACATCTGGGAGAACATCCCATTCCGTAGTCACTTGGCGGCAGGGTAAGCACTGGGTGTCTGATACCCATAAAGTGATGGGCTCCTCACAGATTGCAGAATTATTGGCAGTCCTGAGAGCATTTAAATTATTCCCTAAACCATTAAATATTATTACCAATACATCTTATGGTACAGCAAATTGAAGATTCTTACATTAAGGAAAGCACTAATTCACAATTGGCACAACTGTTTAAATTATTGCTCTATGAAATGCACGACCAACAAAATACGTTCCACATCACTCACATCCGTTCCCACACTATCATCCCAGGACCCATTACCAAAGGAAATAGGGTTGGAGATCAGCTAGCCAGTCACGAACACTCGACAAACACTGTTACCACACCAAACAACTTTGAAAAGACCAGACTCGCACATAACTTTTTCCACCAGAACGCAAACTCCCTGAGAAACACTTTTCACGTTATTATGACCCAAGCCTGAGCAATTATTTCAGCTTGCCCAGCACCCCCTTCCATCAGCGGGAGTGAATCCCCATGGGATCAGTCCACTGGACCTCTGGCATTCTGATGTAACCCACCACCGACCCCTCGGCCAGCTGAAGCACATACACATATCCACAGACACTTGTTCAGGCCGCATTGTTGCCACTGCACACGTTGGAGAGAAAGCCCAGGCTGTTAAAAAAACATTTTTTCACAGCCATATCCATTCTTGGCATCCTAAAGACTGTCAAAACAAACAATGGCCCTGCATATACTTCTAAGTCCTTAAAGGAATTTTTCAATATGTGGGGTATCACTCACATCACTGGTATCCCTCACTCACCCACAGGTCAGGTGGTCATTGAGCAAGCCCATCAGCCGGTAAAAAATATGATCACAAAACAACAAAACCCCATCACAGGACTCACCCCCCAGGAGAAACTTGACAAAGCCCTTTATGTTCTTAATTTTTTAAACCAATTGGTGAATGATATTCCTCCTATGCAAAGACATTTTAACTCCACAGAAAACAAAATCATGACTGAAGCTAAGGTAATTTACAAGGACCTTGTTACAGGAGAGTGGGTTGGCTCTGTTCCCCTTATTACTTGGGGGAGAGGGCACGTGTGTGTCTCCACAGGATCAGGCCCGAAGTGGATACCATCTCGCCTGGTGAAGCTACATTATGATGGATCCTCACAGAAATAATCCTTGTCATCATCCTGGTCCACGTCATCTCAGCGTATCAGCCTTCTCCTTCACCTCCTCCCCTCCTGCCATGGATAGCCACTCACCATGACAACGTTTGGGTTCCTTGTCCAAAGCTTTGAATGTTGGCACCCTCTGCCTTTACATTTCCAACTCTGCATACCCATTCAAAACCTGCTTAATTGGTTTGCCTTGGTTCCCCCTGGGAAAGGCTGGAATTCCGTAACCAGTACTCCCCCTATTGTGATGATCCAGACCATGTCCAAAACCCCATTGCTTCTTGTGTTCCCCATCCCAAAGGCCCCTGATCTCAGCCTAAGCAGTTTGTTTATACCACTGATTTCCCTGATGAGTTGGAGATCCGTGGTACCCTTCCTTCCGACTTATGTTTTGCTTTGTTTTAAAAGAGGATGAAGTCCCAACCAAGTGGCATTTTAATGTCACCCACTTCGATGCTTATGCTGACTTTTCTTTTTTGTGTAAGGATAAGATCACCTTTAAGATTCAGTCCCCTCCATCTTCCACTGTTCTCCCCTCAAAAGTATTTCTCATTTCTGGCCTTCTAGTTTGGAAGGTAATCCCCAGGGAGGCAATAGGAGGTCCCTGCACGTTTGGGAAATTGACCTTATACAATCCTTCTAAAACCATTCCATCCCACTCAATTAAGACAGGTAGCCCCAGTGTCCTCCAAAATATCCCTGAGAGATCCATTTGGCCTGAATCATGGGGCCCCTCTGCAATGGGAAAACTAAGACAGGGACCTATAGTGAAAGCCGTAGCCCCCTTGGGACAGCCGCAAGCGCAGCAGCATCCCCATCTGAATTTCAAAGTCTGCACCAATTCACAGAGGACTGTGACTGTAACAACCAGTTCTGGTACCACAGTTGGGATGTCTGGGGCAGTTCAGTAATTCCAGTGACTGGCACCACACACACTGGATTTACTTACAAAAATGGGATGCTGGTTGGCTAAAGAGGCCAATGTCACAAGTGCTGCCCTAGAAGGCTTATTGCTAGATTCCCAAGAGCTGAAGAAGGTTGTCTTGCAAAATCGAGCAGCAATTACTTTTTGTTGTTGGTCAACGGTCATGGGTGCAAAGATTTTGAAGGTTTATGCTGCTTGAATTTTTCTGACCACTCCCAATCCATTCACTCCCAAATAAATGAGCTCCCCTCCCTAGTCCAGCAGTTGCAAATGACAGATGAGTTCAGTTTTGATGATATGTTTGAGGGGTTACCCTTTAAAGGATTTTCTCTTTCTGTGTAAAAATTTCTGTTGTTTTTGTTTTTAAGGTTGTTTATTCTGCTCATTCTCATTCTTCCCTGCTTCGTTGGGTGTCTCCCCGTTGTTACTTCTCGTAATGCCTCCCAGGCCTATGTTCTTTTACAAAACAAAAAAGGAGGAGATGTGGGAGAATATGGGACATACAGAGAGTCAAAAGAGCACTTTAAGAAGTGGACACATGAGGATGATGGTGACACAAACCTCCCGAACTCTGACAAACCCACTAAGCTACAGACCTTCCCGGTTGAAGTTTAAGAGTCATGTGTTATTGTGTGTTTTCTCTGTATGGTTTTTGGTTTAAAAAGGTTTATTGTCACCCCCTTCCCAGTTTCTCCCTGCACAGTTATAGCCCCTTGTAGTTTGATCCCGCCTTTTGCCCTAACCTGGTTTCCTGCTGGCCCTCAGCTCCTGTGTTTGGTGGTGGTCACCCACTGGTCAGTTTCCACCTTGCTTTGCACACTCCACCCTTTCTCCACCCAAATCACCTCCCAGTTCCAGAACCTTCCCTCAGCACCCTCTATAAACCTGCTCCTCCCCTCAATAAAGGCTTTTCGCCATTTCACCCCTGCACGGTGCAGAGTGTGTCAGGAGTCATTTATTCCACGGTCAATGACCATCAAGGAATGACTTTTAAAAAGTTTCTATTTCCCATTTCATGGTGTGTAGTTTTCCATTTTATTGCAATTATTTATTCTGCTTCATCAGACTTGTTGAATTTCTTGTAGACAACTGGCAAGATACAGCACACATCTATCTTAAAAATGGAAACACAACACATATTTTCACTTTGGAGAAGGGTGGGCTAGTAGTAATGTCTGTTATTTACTTGTTAAGATGTATTTTTTGTAAAAACTAAAACTAAAATATAAATCTGAGTTTGCAGGATCAGATCTTGTATGTGATGAAATTCAATGTTTTTGTTTATGTATAAACACTGTGCAGAAAGGCTGATGCTTCAGACTGGAAGTATTGGGTGTTTCAGGAACCCTCGCTCAGTCCTGGTGTTGAGCAAGGAGTGCGCACAGCAGAATGGAAATGGTCTCGGAATGTCCTGGGTATGGCAAAAGCAGTGCTGCTGTAACCCAGGGTATGTGTGAGCTGAATGGAGCTGAACGCCAGGAAGTTCCTGGGGTTGATCCACGGATGTGACCCCATGCCTGGGATAACAAACCCCTTTGTGCCCCTCCCCTGGAGTAACAACTCACCTGACTAAACCAGCCCAATTCTCCCCTCTCCCCAAATAAATAGGGTTTTTTATTTAACAGGCACTGCTGGGCTTGGCCAATCTAAATGTATAAATGATTCCAAGGGTAACCTGTCCTCAGACTTCCCTGTTTCAAATGCAAACCTTTCCCTTTGAAAGAACAATAATAATCATGGTAAAAATGACATCCTGAGAATCTGTTTTGCACAGGATCATCCAGGCATCTGCTTTTCCTTCTCTTCCACAGCCAGAAAGAGCTACTGGCCAGGGGCTTGAAGCCCAAAGTGGGGCTCTGACACCTCCCCAGTCCCCACAGTGCCTCCCACAGCAGGCAAGGGACCATGAGAGAACAAATGAAGAGCTACTGTGCATCATGGAATCCCAGAAAGGGGCACGTTGGAAGGACATTTTAAGATCATCTTGTTCCAAGCCCCCTGCCATGGGCATAGACACCTTCCACTAGACCAGGTTGCTCCAAGCGCTGTCCAACATGGCCTTGGACACTTCCAGGGACTGGGCAGCCACAGAATCTGTGGAAGGTTTTCCAGGAAGGCTTTGGCATGGTAACAGCTTGTGCAGAATTCCCCTATTCCAGTCCTTGGATTGCCAAGGAGGAATTGAGATCGTGGCAACCTTTGCAGACTGTATGATGGGAACCTCCTACTTTATGGAAGTCAAGTGGCCATAAAGAAAGATAGTTGTATTTTTTTGGTCAATGTTAATGCCTAGAACTGGACAATTCCCCTCCCCACTAGTGGTGTTACTATTTAGAGCACTTCTTGCTGCCAAAAAAATGGTATAGTTTCCTCTTCTTTCTTGAAAACGAAAAAATATTTCCAGACAAGGTCCAGTAAAGCAAAAGTCCTAAACATGTGTCCCCCTGGGTGAGGAATTGGGTAGTTCCAGTGTCAGACACCACGGGGGTACCTGCCGAGTTTCGGCGGGGCAGTGTCAGACACATTAAATTGTGGTTGTGCAAGTGAAATGAGACAAGGATAAAGATGGGAGTTTTTAAAGTTTCCCTGTGTGCTGTCACATTCCTGAGAAGTGCTGGACAAAAGAGAGACAGGGCCAGGAAATCTGGAGATGAGTCTCTCTTTCCTCAGACCTCTATCTCTGCTCTGTGTGAGCAGGGATAGGACCTGAGGGAATGGCTGGAGCTGTGCCAGGGCAGGGTCAGGTTGGATCTCAGCAAAGGCTCTTCCCCCAGAGGGTGGTGGGCACTCCCCAGGCTGCCCAGGGCAGTGGGCACGGCCCCAAGGCTGCCAGAGCTCCAGGAGCATTTGGACAACAGGACAGGGTAGGACTCTTGGGGTGTCCTGGGCAGGGCCAGGAGTTGGACTTGGATGATCCTTGTGGGCTCCTCCCAGCTCAGGTTCTTCTGTGATTCCATGATTATTTACGCTGCCAACACCTGCCTTGCTCCCAAGACAGTCTAGAAACAGAGGAGCAGGATTGGAAAAATGAGCATCTTTTATTAACCAGTTGTGACAAATCACCCCTAAGGGAAAGGGAGCACCCAAGATTCCTACATTCTTGTGGAGGGACGGAGAGACAAAAGTCACAGGGTACACAATCAGAGAGTTTTATTAAATACTTATTAATTTGTTATTATTGATAGTTATTATTATTATTTGGTTTCATTACTGATTATTGTGACAGTGTTTGTTATTTGTGATTTGTTGTTATCATTGTTCTTTGTTACTATTTTGTTATTATCATATATTTGATAATATATAATGACAAATTAATTCCATTTATTAATAGTCCCTACTCTACCAACTCTAAAAGCACAAGGCAGGGAGAGAAAGAGAGGGAAAGGGAGAGAAAAAGAGTTCACCCGTCCTTGTTCCAGTGTCAGTCCAGCTGATGGGATATAAGTCCTGGTTTCTGTGCTGATCCAGCTGTGCTGCTCTGGCCAATGGGTTGTCCAGTTGGCCTCCTCCGCAGGTTCAGCCGTTGGCCCTGGACAGTCTGGGTGCTGGGGNGCAGGGCCAGGAGTTGGACTTGGATGATCCTTGTGGGCTCCTCCCAGCTCAGGTTCTTCTGTGATTCCATGATTATTTACGCTGCCAACACCTGCCTTGCTCCCAAGACAGTCTAGAAACAGAGGAGCAGGATTGGAAAAATGAGCATCTTTTATTAACCAGTTGTGACAAATCACCCCTAAGGGAAAGGGAGCACCCAAGATTCCTACATTCTTGTGGAGGGACGGAGAGACAAAAGTCACAGGGTACACAATCAGAGAGTTTTATTAAATACTTATTAATTTGTTATTATTGATAGTTATTATTATTATTTGGTTTCATTACTGATTATTGTGACAGTGTTTGTTATTTGTGATTTGTTGTTATCATTGTTCTTTGTTACTATTTTGTTATTATCATATATTTGATAATATATAATGACAAATTAATTCCATTTATTAATAGTCCCTACTCTACCAACTCTAAAAGCACAAGGCAGGGAGAGAAAGAGAGGGAAAGGGAGAGAAAAAGAGTTCACCCGTCCTTGTTCCAGTGTCAGTCCAGCTGATGGGATATAAGTCCTGGTTTCTGTGCTGATCCAGCTGTGCTGCTCTGGCCAATGGGTTGTCCAGTTGGCCTCCTCCGCAGGTTCAGCCGTTGGCCCTGGACAGTCTGGGTGCTGGGGTTCCCCTCCTCTTCATCCATCTCTGCCATCCTCTCCTCGTCCATCCTGTGTCTGTTGTGGTCCTATTGTCTGTCCCATCTCCATTGCCTTGCAGAGAGAGAGAGAGAGAGGGAGGGAGGGAGGGAGGGATCCTCCTGGGACAGTGGCTCTCTGGGATGTGCTGAGCTCAGAGCTCCGCATATACCCGCGGGCAGGGCAGGCTCTGGGACGTCACAAGGATCTCTGGGCACCACCTTGTCCCACATCACATGGGGCCCTGAGCAGTGCCTGTGTCTCAAAGGGCCACCCCCAGCACACCATCAACAGCCAAACCCACTGCTTAATTGGCAATTGTTTGAAATATTTATTTTTCTAAGAAATAAAACAAGAGGAAACATTGAATTTTTGGCAGGGGGAGTGGAGGATGATCTGGGTAATTTCCAGAGACACCTTTCAATCTCCAAGAAGAGATTTACCAACAGGAAAAATGATCTGCCAACGTTTGATTTTTCCTTCTAGCTCCTGACTCCTGTTTCCTAAAGGGACCCAAAGGGATTCCAAGAGACACCCCCCCAGAGACCTCCAGGGTCCTACAGGGACTGCCAGCAACCAGAGGACCTCCAGGGACCCCCAGCATACCCAGGAACACAAAGAGAACTACAGGGAATCCCAGAGACCACCCAGGGACCTCCAGGGACCCCCAAACCCCATACAAAAATCTGGAAACACCCAGAGATCTATGGGGACCCCCAGTAACTCCAGGCACCACCTACAACTCCAGAGAACCTCATGGGACACCCATGGACCAACAAGGACCCCCAGAGATCTCTAGAGACTCCAGGACTCCAGTGTATCTCCAGAGATCTACAAGGATCGCCCAGAGATGCCCAGGGATCTCAGAAACCCCCCAGGCATGCATAGGGACACTTGTCCAAAGGCCTTTCTGCTCTGGCACCTTCTGTCTGGGATGAATCTTCGTCCATGTTCAGTTCTGGGAAGAGGACTGGCAGTTCCGCAGATGTGCTTCCGCAGAAGAACGACAGCCCTTTCCCCCAGGAAAGAAAGCCTGCAGCCTTGGGCCCTCGGGGGCAACGATGGGCCTTCCATGGTGCTCCAAAACCTTTCTGTCCTGGCACCTTTGGTCTGGCAGTAATCCTTATGTGTATTCACTTCTGGAGTCAAGGAGTGCGATGGGGAGCAGTGGGAGGGAACTGGGAGCACTGGGACAGAAGTGGGAACACTGTGGAGAGTGAACAAGTGGTACTGGGAGTGCTAAAAATGGTTTTTCCAGCCATGGAGTGCCCTAGCTGGTCCATCACCTGCACCTGAGACCCTGAGGCTACAGGCTTCCTTCCCCAGGGGAAAGAACTGTCAATCACTCTCAGGGGTCCAGGACACCCCTAAGAATCCTCATCTCAAACCCCCAATCACCCACATCCCCTGTAAGTGCCAAATGGTACATACAGACATTGATCTCAATTGGGGCCATTTAAAATGTGGGACAACAGGGAGTCCCCTTCAATTTAAACCTTAAGCTTATGAAAATGGGGTGTTTGCCCTCAATTCAAACCCAGAAAGTGACCCCATAAATACTTTGTCATTCCATTTGAACCCAAAACCAACAGAAAATGGGGGCTTCCCAATCAACTGAAACCCTTAATATCATAGAAAAGGCATGTTTTCTTTCAATTAACACCCTTCAAATCAAATGTGAAGGGGTCCCCCCTTTAATTTAAACACAGACAGTGATGGCAGAGGTGGGTTTTTTCCAGCAATGAAAATCCCTTTTTCCTCCCAACCTCACCCTTCTTTCTGCAGTCTCTGGCATGCACTGGGGAGGGACTGGGGACACTGCAGATGGACTGGAATTGGACTGAGGGCACCTGGGAGGGACTGGAATGGGACTGTGAGCACTTGGGAGGAACTGGGGGCAGTGGGATGGGACTGAGGAGGGAATGGGATGGTATCAGGGGCTCTGAGAGGGAACTGGGATGAGAGCGTGGGCACTGTGAAGAGTCTGGGGTCACTGGGAAATGACTGGGATGCACCAGGGAGGGAGTGGGGGCCTTTGAGAAGGACTGGGATGGGATTGAAGGCATTTAGGAAGGACTGGGACGAGAGCGGGGGTGGGAGGGGGGCAGTGGGGAGGGACTGGGAAGATGACATTGAAAGGAGAAAGCCCTTCCCTGTCCCCCCCTCCACCCCACTACACACTGCCTACACGCTCAGGTGCTGGTTCCTCTCCTGCACTGCCCCTTGGCACAGGGCTTGTCCCTCAACACCTTCCTCCAGCAAAGCTCCATCTCTAAGTGCATCAAGATGCTCCCACCATGGCTCTGGGAGAGACCGATGCCGCCGCCGCCCCCTCCTCACCCTCACTGGCCACACCTGGGGCTGCCCTACCTGAGAGGGGCCTCTGCCCAGTACTCTGTTCCCACCCAGTCCTCTCAGTATCTCTTCTTGACTCCTTTCAGTGCTCCCAGTTCCATCCCAGTGTCTCTCCTTGACTCCCAGGGATCTATAGGGACCCTCAGCACACTATGGGGACCCCCAGGGACCTACAGGGTTCTACAGGAACCCCCAAGGACCTGCAACACCCCCAGGAACCCAAAGGGACACACAGGGACCCACAGAGAGCCCCAGGGACCTACAGGGACCACCCCAGAGATATATGGGGACCTCCAGCACCTCCCGGGACCCCCAAGGGACCCTTATGGGACACCCCTGGACCCACAAGGACCCCCAGAGACCTCCAGGGACCCCCAGCACCCCAATGGACTCCCAGGGATCTTCAGGGACTCCCCAGTGACCCACTGAGATTTCAGGGACACACAGGGTTCTATAGGGACCCCCAGCACCCCTAGGGATCTATGGAGACTCCCAGCACCTCCAGGGGACACCCAGGGACCTACAGGGACCCCTAGCACCACCAGGGATCCCCAAGGGACCCCGAGGAACCACCCAAGGACCCCAAGGGACCCCTGGAGACCCTCATTGATCCACAGAACACCAAGAACTAAAGGGATCCACAGGGATACCCAAGGACCTCCAGGGACCTCCAGGGATGTACAGGGACCCCCACAATCATCAAGGATCCCCAGAGGCCTCTCAAGCCACCAGAAACTCCCAGAGACCCCCTGGAACTAAAGGGATGCCCAGGGACCTACAGGGACCCCCAAAGAATCCCCAATGCCCCCAGAGACCGAAGGGACCCACAGGGACCCCCCCTGAATACCCATGGTATTACAAGGGCCCTCAGTATCCAGGACCCCCAGAGACCCCCAGGAACTAAAGGAAACCCCAGGGACCTACAGAGAGACCCCCAGGAACTAAAGGAAACCCCAGGGACCTACAGGATCCTACAGGAACCCCCAATGACCCCCCAAGACTCCTGTGGACCCAAAGGGACCCACAGAGACTCCCAGACNTCTCTAAGTGCATCAAGATGCTCCCACCATGGCTCTGGGAGAGACCGATGCCGCCGCCGCCCCCTCCTCACCCTCACTGGCCACACCTGGGGCTGCCCTACCTGAGAGGGGCCTCTGCCCAGTACTCTGTTCCCACCCAGTCCTCTCAGTATCTCTTCTTGACTCCTTTCAGTGCTCCCAGTTCCATCCCAGTGTCTCTCCTTGACTCCCAGGGATCTATAGGGACCCTCAGCACACTATGGGGACCCCCAGGGACCTACAGGGTTCTACAGGAACCCCCAAGGACCTGCAACACCCCCAGGAACCCAAAGGGACACACAGGGACCCACAGAGAGCCCCAGGGACCTACAGGGACCACCCCAGAGATATATGGGGACCTCCAGCACCTCCCGGGACCCCCAAGGGACCCTTATGGGACACCCCTGGACCCACAAGGACCCCCAGAGACCTCCAGGGACCCCCAGCACCCCAATGGACTCCCAGGGATCTTCAGGGACTCCCCAGTGACCCACTGAGATTTCAGGGACACACAGGGTTCTATAGGGACCCCCAGCACCCCTAGGGATCTATGGAGACTCCCAGCACCTCCAGGGGACACCCAGGGACCTANCCAGGACCCCCAGAGACCCCCAGGAACTAAAGGAAACCCCAGGGACCTACAGAGAGACCCCCAGGAACTAAAGGAAACCCCAGGGACCTACAGGATCCTACAGGAACCCCCAATGACCCCCCAAGACTCCTGTGGACCCAAAGGGACCCACAGAGACTCCCAGACAGCCCCAGTGAACCCACAGGGACCCACAGGGACCCCCAGGGAACACCTGGAGGTCTACAGGGACTCCGAGCACCTCCAGAGACCCCCTTAAGGACACCCAGAGACTCCAACACCCCCAGGGACCCTCACTTGATACCCATGGACACACAAGGACACCCAGAGACCTATGAGGACCCCCATGAACTCCCAGGAATATACAGAGACCTGTGGCACCCAGGGGAACTCCAGGGATCTCCAGCACCCCCAGGAACACACAGAAAACTGCAGAGACCCCCAGGAATCTACAGGAACTCCCAGCACTCAGGGGACCTTCCCCCAGGGAAGGACAAAGACCCTCAGGGACTTTCAGGGACCACCCAAGGCTCCCCATAGACTCACAAAACCATAAGAGACACCCTGGGACCTACAGGGTCCTAGAGGAACCCCCAAGGACTTCCAATACCCCCAGGAACCCAAAGGGACCCACAGGGAGTCGAAGAGACCCTCCCAGAGACCTCCAGGGTCCTAAAGGGACCTCCAGGAACCAGAGGACCCCCAGGGACCCCCAGCACACCCAGAAACATAAAGGCAACTACAGGCAACCCCAAAAACCCAAGTGAAAACCTGGGGACACACAGAGATCTATGAGCCCTCGTAACTCCAGGTACCACCAAGGGCCCCCCAGAGACCCCCAACACCCCCAGGGAACCTCATGGGACACCCACAGACCAACAAGGACCCCCAGAGACCCCAGGACACCAGTGGACCTCCAGAGATCTACAGGGATCACCCAGAGACACCCAGGGATCTCAGGAACCCCTCAGGCACATATAGGGACACTTGTCCAAGGGCAGCAAGACCTTTCTGTTCTGGCACCTTCTGTCTGGGACTAATTTTTGTCCATGTTCAATTCTGGGAAGCAGACTGGCGACTTTGAAGATGAGCTTCTGCAAAAGAACAACAGCCCTTTCCCCCAAGAAAGAAAGCCTGGAGTCTTGCTGTCTCAGATGCTGATCATGGTCTTTCCATGGCACTCGAAGGGCAACAAGACCCTTCTGTCCAGACACCTTTGGTTTGTGAGACATCTTCATCCACGTTCAATTCTGGGAAGCAGCATGGTAATTTTAGAGATGATCTTCTGGCAACTAATGATAGCCCTTTCCCCCAAGAAAGCAAGCCCACGGCTTTGAGATTAGAACAGTTTGCTTCCATTATCTTTCATCTTTTATGTAGGCTGGCCATGCCTGAGAAGAGGTGGGCTGCCAGCCCCTGGTGTAGTAGTAGAATGCAGCAGGAGGGACGTTGGGAAGGGCACTCTGAGGAACAGAAGAGTTCAGGTGAGCAGCAAATGCCAGGTATCCTTCATGGAAGCAGTCACATCCTGATTACAGGATCTGGGGGGAGCTGACAGGGAGCCACCAATCACTGCTTGGGGATGGGATGGGCATTGATCAGAGTGGTGAACTCCCAGTTGTTTCTCTTGGCTTCAATCCCTAAGCGTTCTTTTCTCAAGACTGAACAAACCCAGGTGCGGTAGTTTAAATTTTAGGCTTTGGCTAGGTTTGTTGGTTTTTAGTCCTTCCTGGGAAATGAGTCAGGTGACATACATTGACCAATACAAGGTATTTCCTACTATCTCACGTCAGCTGGGATATAAAGAGACAGGGAGGAGGTTTTGGGGTCAGTCTTGTTTCTGGTGGTGTGGGAGAAGGATTGCAGCTTGGGCTGGGACATTTCTGTACTTGGGTAATATAGTGTCTTATCTGTCTTCCTTGGGTGTGAATATATAGTGCATATATAGTACTGTTTGAGTTACCTCTCTTTTCCTATACATATGTGTTTACCTAGTTTTCTTGTGTGCATATAGTACTAAGTTCCCTTTTCCTCCTCTGTAAATAAATATATATACATACACCCTTTGTTTTTTTGGTGGTTTTCTCCCCTTTTCGGGGGGTGGGGGTGGGGGGGAAACCTGTGCTGGCCCTGGGAAACTCTCTACTGTGCTGCCTTGTTGCCTTGTTTTGGTTTTGCTCAGGGTCAAACTTTCACACCAGGTATCCCTGGATCATCTTTGTGTCCCTTCCCTTGACCCTCTCCAGCCTGTCTACTTCTCTCTTGGGTAGTGGGAACCAAAACTGCAGAGTATTCCAGGTGGGGCCTGACAAGTGCTGAATCGGGTGGGACAATTACTCCTCTCTCTGTTGGTGGTGCTGTTGCTAATGAAGCTCCGCACGCTGCTGATCACACACTGGTCACTCACACTGAGCTTGGTGTCCACCTGCACCCCCAGGGCCCCTCCACAGAGCTACTCCCCTGCCTGGTGATCCCAGCCTGTGCTGTGCTCCTGGAGTGTGTTTTTCCAGGTGCAGGACTTTGCATGTGTCTTTGCTGAACTTCATCTGGTTCCTCTGAGTCCATTCTTCCAGCCTATCCAAGTCTTCCTGCAGGGTGGCTCTCCTTTCCAAATTGTCCACTTCCCCACTCAGTTTGGTATCATCAGAGGAAACTTGGTCCCATGACCCAGATCACTTACAAAGATATTAAACAACATTGGTCCCAGTATGGATCCTGGGAGTTGCCACCTCTGACAGGTTCCCAGTTTGGAAAGGGGCTGGTTTCCAGCCCCAGCCAGTCCATGTATGGACCTACGTTCCAACACGTCAACTGCCATAGCCTTCCCTACAATGTCCCATTGTCACCTCCAGGTGTCCTCACAGTCCCCTTCTGAACATCTCTCCCGCTGCATTTTGATACCCGTGTGGTAGTCCAGGTCGCAACCCTGCTGGACAGGGAGTGCAGATGAGCCCCTTCCCCTGCTCTTGCACTAGTTCTGGCCTCTGTCCCCGTCCCTATCCTGGCCACCGTTCAGCAGGGAGCAGGGCCCAGCCTGGGCAGAGGAGAGGAGGTTAAAAGGCACTAGAGAGGTGGAGTGGAAAAGAGGCCTTTTTACAAGGATCTGTCCTCCTCTCTCCTTCCTTAATAGCGCTGGAGACAGGTGAGGCTCAAAGCCACACATAACTGGCTCCCAGGTTAACTCCTCACTGCAACTGCTCCGTGTGGTATCTGTGCTGCAGCATCACACCGTTGGCTGCTGTGGCTCAGAGCCCTGGGGGGATAGGATAGGCAGGGGAGCTACTGGTGTGCAGAGGGCCCGGCAGCAGGTGATGGTGGCCAACAGTTAACAGCATGATGTGCCAGTCAAGCGTGCCTGGCTGCTGGGGTCCCCTCCTCAGCACCGTGAGAGAGAGGTCAAGGACTAATGTTACCCGTGAGTCTGTTGGGAAAATCTTTACCTGTAACAAAGGGTCTTGCTGAAGCTGACCCTTCTGATCTCAAGGAATAGTTAACAATTTGGTCAGAGAGTTACAGGGGAAACAAGGTCCTGCCTAATTGTTGCAAAATGTGAAATACGCAAAAACTTTCGCAAGAAAGGATGTTCTTTGATACTTGATCTTTGTAACTTTCAAGCCTAATCAACATGAAGGGAGATTTAATCCATGAAAGAAATAACAAGCAGAGCAGGTAACTTAGAGCAGCTAACAAGGAAGGTCTAAGTGATGTCCATATGTTAGGAAAACAAATTAAAATTTAGGGCTTTACATACTTCAATGATCTCAGTCCTGGGGAAGGAGGCTAACAAAACTTGGGAGGTAATGCAGAATTTAGGGGCTACGAGGCTGGACTCCCCAGATAAGGAAGAAACTAATAAAACCAACTCAGTAATTGTGCTGAAATCAGCACCAAGTGGGTTACAGGTAATTCTGATTGGGGGAAGTGCAACCACTGACTCACAGACCACTGACCCAAAAAGAGAGAAATTGAGCATATGGACTAATTAGCATGAGAAGGGAGAAAATTATTAACCATTAGATGACAGAATACTAATTAATAAGAGAACCATGTAACTTGTAGCCAATGAACTCTAAATCCTTTGTCTGCTAAAATGCACAGTTAAGTTTTTATAATCGGGTGTGCATGTTAAGAGGTGAGATTCTCCCATGCACCCAGCACTGAGTAATGCCTGCTTTCCAATGCTGAAATTACAGTGTTAGAGAGTTTTATTTTCCCAACGTTTTTGGTGACAGGTCCTCAAGGCCATCGCAAGCCAGCCAGTCCTACCAGCTGACCCGATGTCCTGGTGGTTCACCCTATCATGCAAACCAGACTGGTACCCGGAACACCTTCTCCCAACAGCAAAACTACCAAACCATTGAACTTGTAGTACAGTGGGTATGTGCAAAAGGTCAGGGGCAGATCTGTGGTCCAGGAGTTCCAGATTCTTGTTTTGTATTTCTTCTCTCCTTCCCAGGACATCTCTTAGGGCCCTTTCGCTTTCATTCTGCAAGAGGACAGTTTTGTTATTCCTGACCCACCTCATATTTGTCACCCATTTCCTTGGATGTTAAACACTTCTCCTGCTCCGTACCACAAAGCTACGAGCTGAACTCATCCAGCGCGGCCGCAGCTCGGGTGACCCGCCCGCCGGTAGCAGCGGGCCCGGCCCCGCCGCCTCACGCGTCCACGGCGGCCCCGCAGCGCGCCGAGAGCCACACGTCACGTGTGCGCGTGCGTGAGTCACGTGACAGCGTCCCGCGCCGATGATGTCAGTGCCGCGGTCACGTGAGCGGTGCCTACGCGCAGTGGGGCCGGGTGCAGATGGCGGACGCGGAGGCCGAGGCGGCGGCGCGGCCTGAGGTGCCGCGGGTGGTGCCGGCGCTCCGCGCCCGCCTCTGGCAGCTGCAGACGGAGCTGCGCGAGCAGGAGGTGTCGGAGGCCTCGTCCCGGGCCTACTGCCGGGGCTTCTGCCAGGTAGGGCCCGGGCGGGGAGGGCCGAGGCGCGGCCAACAGGCCGGGGCAGGCCGGGGCAGGCCCGGGGCTCCCGTCCCGAGGGCCCCGCTCGCTCCTCCGGAGGTTGCGCGGCTGCCGGGCGGTATCACGCACGCCCCGCCAGCTCAGAGCCTTTGGGGGTTGGCAGCGCTTCGGGCCGGGCCATCCGGTGGCCCTCGGGAGGGTCTCTGGGGTAGGCGGGCCGCACCGCATTTTCTCGATGCGGTTTTGGCTCGGGTCGGTGACCTCCACTCGTCTGTGCTTTAATTAAATCTCTGTGTTCCGCCTTGGTTGAGGTCTACCGTGGGATAAGCAGTGCTTGCTGGTGAGGGCCTGGTGTTACCTTAAGTCACCGAATGAGCTGTGATTCGGGGATCTTGTGCGAATACTTGCTTAATGCAACCAGGCCAAGATCAGCATTCTCTGAATCGAGGCCTTAACTTCTGTAGAAAAGCTGAACTTGATTAAAGCCACAGTGATGGAGATAATTTACTCTTAAATAAGTTGGTGGTTAATTAATTTTTGGTTCCCCCTCATCATCATTTACTGTCAGCTCTAAGGTTGAAAAATTTTTGTTAGGCTGCAGGGTTGAAGAGTTGTCCCTGTTGAGTCTGAAGAGATTGTGCATTTTAAAGTAAAAAATAAAAGATTTGTTTTTTGAGTTAGTTTAATGGCACCTCAGTGGATGAAAATCACAATATTTGACTGGTGAGTGGCAAAATCAGTCTACTGGTGTGTTATGTATAAGTGGTGCTACCCTTCACAGTCTTCCATTGTGCATCCACAGGTTGTGTGCTTTGCCATACCGTTTTGGGAGGACAATTAGCTCATCACTTACTGAAACAACAGAATAAGTGTATTTATTAGGCCACAAAACCCTTCTCAAACTGCAGGGTGCTGCTGCATACTGTTGTGTATGTCCCAAGTTCAGCATACAGTGAAGATAAGTGACCTTGCATTGACTCAGAGCCCAGTGTAATCTGTGTGACTCTTTCCATGTTTCAGGTTTTGCTGAAATTGTTCCCAGTGTTGTTCGTTGTGTCTGAACATCAATACAAATCCTCAGCTAACATTTAGTAGTGGTTGTCAAGATGATCAGTATATATACATGTCCAGTTGCACAAATTAGTTTGGTACTGAAGAAGCTTTGGAGGTACTTGATCAGTGGAGTTTGGTGAAAGACAGTTCTATTACCCAAAAAAAGGGCAAACAAAAAAAAAATACAACCCCAAACCCTGTCCTGCAAAAAAATGTAAACATCTCAGTCCTTGTGCTGTTATTGTGGTCTCATTTTAGAACACTGTGATAGCACAAATAAAAAGATTGTTCTTGGTTTACCATCAGTCTGGGATATTTCAAGTTGTCATGCCCATACACCAGGTTATACAGTAGGAAACATGGAACTGCTGATCTGTCCTGCAGCAACTTCAACATAGAATGAATTTCTGATGTCATTGTGCATTTAGACCACTGTGAGTAGGATGTGATTTTTACGTTTTGGTTTCTTCTGGCTGGAGATGTTTGTGGTAATTTTAATATCTTAAGGTCTGCCCCTAAGTGAAATTTAGGGGACTCAGCTTAGTTTTGTCTTAATGACTTGGAGACTACGACTGATACCTTCTCTTTAAGTTTGTTAAGCTACAGCAGTGTGCCTAGAGAGAAGCTGAATTTAGCTGGGCTTAAATTCGATTTTGGAAAGTAGCTGGCATAACGGGAGCTGAAATGTTTTAAGTTGGCCATCCTGTGAGTACAGCTCAGGAAGGGGACTGATGAGGCTCAGTTTTCCTGTGCAAATTGGAATGACTGTCAGAAACAAATAACTATGAACCAAATCAGTAACTTGCTTATGCTTTGAGCTATCTGGATGCCATTTTACTACGTGTAAACTTGTGCTGCTATGCGCAGCTTTCCAGTAGCTCTTCCTGGGAGTGATGATGGATGACAAAATTTCCTTGAAGATCCCTATTTTTGAGCAGGGGAACAGGACTATTGTCCAGGATAACACAACAAAGAAACTTTCAAAGCCTAAATAATGGGTTGACTCTGCAGCTTTTTGTTGTACAGGCATGAATGCTTTGCACATTCACCCTGGGAAAAGCACATCTGTTGAGGAGCTCGGTATGTATCTAAACAGCCAGGTAGAACAGCTAGGAGGATGTTTGAGGCTGCACTATCATAAATATGAACAGGTATTAGCGAAGCAGAGGTTGTAGGATATTAAAGCATTGCATCTGCCAATGCCCATCAGCTCTTGGCTTTCTGAAATCTTTGAAGGTGGTGCATTGAGGGCTGTTGATTGCAATCAGATATGCTTAAGAAGAGGAGGAAGTGTTTTTCTTAAACAGAAGCTTAAAACTGTAATTACAGGTCAAGAAACTTGGAGATCTTCATCTTTAAATTGGGTCTGAGCAAAAAAAAATTTGCTTCTGAGGATGTGCAGCAAAGCAGGTGCACCAGTATTGCAGAACATGAGAATCTGTGCAGTGCTGAGGGACTAGGCTGGTCTGTAGGTTACAGGCTGGTCTGTAGGTTACGTGTTAGGTGGATGTGGCCTCTGTGCTTCTCACCGCAGTTGTCAATCAGATATGTTAGTGGCATTAAAGGGGAGGAAAGGATGCAGGGTAAATGGGCATGTGTTAACCAGACTTTAAATGTTTGAATACTCTCTTCTGGTCATTGGACTGTAAGGTAGTAATTGCCTTTAAATTGTTAACTTAACTATTCCTTAAACGTGTAGATTATCTAATTCTGGCAAGTTAATAATTTTTCAATTATATGTTTTATATGAACTGCCAGGAGAAATCTGTAGTGGGTGACTAAACAACTAATGTTGCTTGTGTAAGAGCAGAAGGGCTTTGAAGAGCCTCTGTAATACAGTTATTGAATTTGGCTTATTTGTCTGTATGCTAATACCACTAACGTCATAATGTTCAAAACTACAGATCTTTGAAATTCAAGCTATCAGTAAGTCTTGTGGCCTTGAATCTGTCTTGTACACTGAAACTATTGTTTATATATTTGGGGAGAAGTTTCTCATAAATGGTTAGTCAGTGAATTGCTAATGTTTGCGTTAAGACTTTATTCCCAGTGCTGTGATTGCACTTGAGCAAGGGTACAGTGTTTTCTAGTAAATTATTCTGCTGGTTTTTATGGTTTACACAGACCAAGTAGTTCATGATCAAAGTGTCTGTCAAAGTGATTGAGCACTAAATTTGACTTTTTAAATAGATTTGGTTTAATTTATATGTTTTTAGAAAAGTGCAGACAATTTGTGTGTTTAATCTTTTTCTGCAGTCACTATAATTGGTAGTGTTATTGCTGGGTTTACTAAACAGCTGGTTTATGATAGTCATCGTTTGAGTATCTCTGGGGTTTACAGTTTGGCAGCCCTTGAATGTCATTTAAAGCCATATATCATTTGAGTTGTATTATCAAGTCCTTCATTCATCTGTTAGATAAGCATGGTGACTGGTATTACTAGCTGCAGCTAATTATCTTTGTGCTGTGCTTAAGGGTAATCTTCCTTCCTCCACCCTCCTTACGTCTTTATTAATGTTGTGTGGGTTTGTTGGAAAGCTTGTAACTTCCATTCCCCCCAGGAGTTACATTACCAAATTCTGGGAGAACAATCCACAAAACAGTATTGATTTTTACTGATTCTTAGATAGTATTTTTATAGATTTTTTTTTTTCCTGAAGTACAACACGTTCTTTTGCTGGTCTAGTGGATGTCTGCATTGTTTTTAGGCTAAGGCTAGTATTGTGTATTTAGATTACTGGATAGGCCACAAAATAGTGTGTAACTGGCTGCTTATTTTTTTGCTGGGCTGGAAGGTACGTTTTGTCTTAGAAGTTTCTGGCCATTACAATGACTGCAGTTGGTTTTAGTAGGCTCATTGTAGGGTTTGTTCAGTAGTGTCCTCCATCCAGTCACCATCTGATATGATTGTGTTTCTGTTTAAGGTGTTAAAATAATTGGTTGTGTCAGAGCCCCAACTTGAAGTGATTTGAAAATTGATATGACCATCACCATCCTCTTAGGACAATTTGGCTTGTACTGGACTGTAGAGTGGGTCACTGAACTTTTTTCTCATTCAGTCTTGGCCCTAAAGGGTTCCATGAAGCACAGTCTCTTTCATTGTTTTTTGTTTTCTTTGTAGCTGGTCTTAATCAAGATTAGTACCCTTTTTGGTCTAGGGATGATGCCACATGTGAGAAGGAACTGGTAAGAACACGAGCATCACTGCTCTGGAGGTGTAAGGGAAGGGCTGTTTGTGAAGCAAGCTGTCAGTAGAGCTAAGGTGTCCTCAGCTCAGTGCCCTACGTGCTCTCAAATTGTACTTCATAGCCTGTCAGAGGATAGTATGGTAGCCGTGGTAAGTTTTAAAGAAGTTGGGAGATACTTCCATAGTCACTGTGCTGATGTGATTTCTCTTAAAACTGCCTCGATTTTACATTGCTGCTTCAGTACTGTGCATGGCTTCATGTTTGCTGTGTGGGTAATGCATATGTCTTTAAAATACTACACCTGGAGTAATGTTCTTAATCTTGAGCGTCTTCCTATTTTTCTGCATTCTCACTAGTAATAAAGATTCCAGTGTTCTTATGTGCTTCTGTCTTTATAGTACTTGTACAAAAGGAGCTGAGTGCAGAACTTCTCCTGAGTGTTTAACAGTTCACATTTCCACCAATTGCCTTTAGCTTTCTCCTCAGTAGAAATTCCGATATTTTAATTTATTTTATTATTTTGATAAAGTTATATTTGAATAAAAGGGAGAATTTTGTTGAGGTAAAAAGCTGCCACTTTAAATTCTGCTTCAGGATAAAAATTCTCACTTCCAGAATTCCTTCACTGTATGTACTTGATATTGCATATTGATATTTGTTTTTTAAACAGAAGTGCGTTATGAGAACTTCTAATGATAACTCGTTTTCTTTCAGACACTACTCCAGTATGCTGGCAGTCGGGGTGCATCAGAACATATTTTACCATTTTTGGAAGTGTATCGAATCTCCATCCAAAGCTTTGCTAATGCAAGACCTTACTTGACTACAGAATGCGAAGATGTTCTTTTGGTGCTTGGCAGGCTAGTGCTGTAAGTTTTGAGTTGGTATATTAATTTATTTTTTAAAAAATAATTGAACATCATAAATTAAAGGGCAAGTTGTTAAAATAAGTTTAATGTTAAAGTTGAAGTAAGATTAAGTTTAATGTTTGATTTGACAACTCTGTATGTGATTTATTGTCTAGTAAATGTCTTTAGTACATTTTTAGTCATACCATGAAATCTAATTGAGCATTTAATTGATAAACATGAACAAGTTCCAAGGTTTTGTTCCTCTGTATTTGAATAATCATTAAGAAAGTTCTGTTCTTTTTTTGAATATTCTGAAAGTTACTGTTTTCTGTAGAAAAAGCTTAGTGTAGTGCTTCTTCAAGAGAAGCTTTAAACATGGGACCTTCATGCTTGGTTTAATAAATGTGTATCCCTTGCTCTGCAGTTGCAATTTTGTCTGTCCTGTCCCCTTCAGCACAGGGTTGTTCTGAACATGTCCCTTGCTGAAAAGGACAAGCTGGTTTGTGTTCATGGCAGTCTGGGTTGTGCTGTAGGATGGCAAAGCAGACTATGGTGCTTCAACCTGAGCTCTTTGAGAAATGTCTGTAGCCATGACTTAAAGCGCAGTAATTCCTGGAATAGAGTAGAGAACCATTTTACAGTCCATTCCTTGAGTCTGGATAACTTGTAGTTCCTCAAAGTATGTCTTAAGTGCAAAGCAGCTGTTTGTAATTAAAGAGTGTAGACTGAGGGCTTTCACATGCACTGGAGTTTAATCAGTTACAACCTGAGAAGCATAAGTTTCTGTACTTGTCAGTGTGATGTGCTAGTCGTGCATTGCTAGCAAGATGTCATTGGAGGAGTGAGGATGAAGATCTACAACTTTAAAAATGAGGATCATTATAGAACAGAAGTGATTCTGTGACAGTTTTTCAGTGAGCTGTTTTTTGTTTGTTATAAGCCTATTACTTGCTCTGTGATCTGAAATCAGGTGTTCTTTTCAAGAGGGATTTTTGCAGTGAACTCCTTGGTCAGATGCTTTATTTGTAATGGACTAACTTGCAATATAAATCAACAGCTCTGAACTAGAAAGTGCCATATGATGCCTTGAATTTTGTATTTTTTTACTTTTTTTTTAGTTGTGAGAAATACGTGAACTAGGAGTGTTCGGGGATTTTTTTTAAAAACCTTCTATCAAGAAGGGGGAAACGTGAAATCTGGGAAAATGTGTCTTAATATGACAATTTAAGGCTTTAACTGCTGAATCATTTACCTGGTATATAATACACATACTTTTGGCAAAATATCTTTCTTGCTTTTGTAGGCTGTGCCCTTATGGTTAGAGTATTCTTGTCTTTATCATATTATCATTAATTAGCTTGTGTATTCTGTTGTTTCCTACTCATGTCACTTTAAAACTTTGTCTTTTAGAGTCTGTGTGCAGGTCGTCTCTACCCGGAGTACTTCCTATATGTTTTGCCACTCTTACTTTGGGGCATAAATCCCAATTCTGTATAAAAGTTATTTTTCTCTTGTTTAGAAAGATTGGAATATTCTGCTTCTGTTTATATGGTTTCTTTTATCCCTCAGTGTGAGGACTGTGTTTGCTGTTACTTGTATATTTAGAAAACCTTGTGGTGGAGGACATTAAAAAGGCTGACTTCAGGACAGTAGAGAGGCTGACTTGCTGGAATCTTTCCTGTTCTTGTGATGATTACATTTGAGAGGAATCTAAAGAATGAGAAATACAAGGAGTGAGGTTGAAGATAGGGTGAGGTAAATGGCATATGTAAATTAACTCTCACATGTTTTTCTTTTCCATAAGAGTTTCCAAGGGAAGGAGAGAGAAGTTACTGCAGGGAATTTAATTAAGTTCCCTGAGGGAGGAAGACTTTTACCTGGTTAGGGACATCAAAGTATACTATTCCCATGTGATTGTGATTTTTGGGGAGACAATTGAGTTACCCTCAGTTGTCGCACGTACTTGTGCGTTTTCAAACTTGAACCTTGATGAGAAATGAAACAAGCAAGCTTCCTGTTTTAAAGGGATACTTTCTATTGAAGTCCTCCTTCCCTTTCAATGTTCCTCCTGGAGAATAGGGAAAGAATTGCTCCTGACATCCTTCTCAGCAGTGTGAACCAGTAACAGCAAAAGTCAGTATACTGTGGCTTTCCCTGTCACCTGTACAGGTCCACTGTGTTTTCACAGTACATCTGATGTGATGTAAGGACTTTGCCCCCCATAAGAAACATGATGCTGATGCAGTGTGACCTCGTTGGTCCACTGTTTAACCTTTGACATGTAATTGGGGTAGGGGGTATGGGGTCCAGAATGTTCTTCTTGGACATGGCTGGGAAGGTGCTTTCCTGTTTTGGTGAAGTGGAACTGGAACAGCTTGCTCCCACAGGCCCAAAGCATGCTGCATTCCTCTCACCCCCCCCCAGTATTACAATTTTAAAGGTATTGCCTCTGTAGAACAATTAATAAAAAATTAGTCATATCAGAGATATCACTGAGAGTTTGTTAGCTGATTATCCTCATGAATCTCAGGAGGCCCTTGAAGAAGCTGATTGTTCAGTCAAGCTTCTGCGAGTGCTTTATTTCTGAGGTTGCTATGTGAGGGGGAAAGTGTCATTCACGTTACCATCAGTATGAAAATTTTACTTCCATATGAAAATGGCTTATATGGTTCTAAGATTAATAGATTCAAGATAAAAAAGTAGGAATAATTGTTCATAATTCACATTGTATTTGCCAGTAGCTAAGATTTGACTGCTTTTTACTTTCTCACACTTGTTCTGGTGGCACTGAAAGGAAGTTTACCATTTCTAAAACTTTGAGAAGGTGTTTATATGCTTTTTCAGCCACAAAAAGAGAAAAGAGATCTGAATGTCATCTGGTTTAAGTAGCAAAACTGGACTGAACCAATCAGACCAGTCTGCCTCAAGCCTGCAGCTCTGTCTCACCTGCTGGTTGTAACTATGGAGTCTAACAGATGTCGCTTCTGGGAAGAGCATGCTTGCTTACCACAACACCTCTGTGAGCAAGCATGTGTGACAATTAGCTGTTTCTGTCTAACAAAGCAGTTCTCAACCTAATAAACTGTTGCAATTTGATTCACTAGCTTGCATTTACTCCTCTGCTGTCTATCATTGAGCTAATTCAATTCTTAACAAACACTGGATAATTCCTGGCAACAACTGAACTGTTCCTGTTGGTCATCCAATGTGTAACTAGTCATCTTTGTGACTAAGAAGAATAGGATAGGAAAAGTGTTCTAATACAATCTAAAGATGAACACAGTTCTGAACAATTTTAAAAATTAGTATTAGATTAAAAATAAGGTATGAAGTGATTACAGAAAAATGTTATGCAAATAATATGTTAATTTCTGCCTAGAATTATTTCTTCCAGAATAAAGAAGTTCAAATCTAGTAGACCTTTTCCTAAAAGATATTTTCAAGTTGAGTGTTTGAGATGAATAATTGTTTTTTAATAATGTAAACATTCAAGCCCCCATTTATCTGCAAAAATGGTAATTAAAATTTGGAATTGAGTTTTGTATAGGTAGGCATTGTGGTGGTACTGATAGAGTGGGGTAGAAAGGCTTGGCTTCATTAAGTGATCCTGGTGTTTTGATTTGTGGCCTAGCCATGACACACAAATTCTGTTTAGTTGCATTATGACAAAGACGGTAATGGGATTTCAGGCACAGAGGTGTGTTTTGAAGTATTGTATAATAAGGACAAAAAGAAAGAATTAACAGTCCTTTGTCCCTGCTGGTGGTAGGGAAGGCTGGTTAGTCTTTATGCAGCTGTGTGTTTGAGTCAATTCTTAAAACAAAAGCTTAATAAATTGACTTCAAATTCTAATTATTTTTCTGCCAAGGAAATTGTAGGTGGGATATCTTGGATATTACTTTTATGACTGTGCTGTAAGTTGTTTTACGATGGCTGTACACCTGGAGCTCCAGATTTCTTATGAAATTATTTCCAAACCACAGAGTGCTTGGTGTTGGGATCCTGAGGAAGACTTGAGGACTCACAACAAAATAAGTTTTGGCTCTTGGTTCAAATCAGTCCTGTGTTACTACAAGAGATGATAACTGGAGGCATAAATTCAGTCCCCTTGTCTTCCTGCAGTGTCCTCTCACTCTAGGAGATGCTTTGAAAATACAATTGCAGATTTTTTCGCTGTCCAAGTATCACCTTAACGGTTAAGTACAAAAAAATGAGTGAAAGCTTGCTTTGTAATTTTGCTAAAGCCTCTTATTTTATGCAACCAGTACCATATATATGAAAAACTAATATTCTAGAAAAAGGAATTCCAGGAATTGAGAGTGCGGGTAGATGGGATTGGTTGATCAAATCTGAAAATGAGGTGTGCATCAAAAGGTATTTCAAAACCACATTGACTGTGAAGTTTGCAAATGTTGTATGGAGTATAAAAAAATCTTTGTATGACATGCATGAAAACTGGACACGTACCTAGTGATTTTCTTATTTTGGTTTTTTTTTGTTTTAGTTTGGGTGGTTTTAATGTTAAAATAGAGTTCAAGTACTATAAGACTTTGTAAAGTTGTTTTTGATAGTCTATTAGCAACCAACTGGATCTAGACCTCTAAACTGGTGAATTAGCTTGTATTGCCAAACTGAGTACAAGGCAAAAGAAAGTCCTGATTATTGTATTAAATTGAGACCTATGAAAGTTGGAATATCTGGTGATCCTCTTGCTAGCCTTTTCATCAGTAATCCCTGAGATTTTCATGCCTGATGATGTCAATAGTGAGGGAATGACAGTGATGAAGGCTGTGTATTTTTTGCCATTCTAGTAAAAGTGTTTAGAGCTTTTGTAGGCCTAAACTTCTATTTAAAGGAAAAGGAATGGGCAGTGAATTCAAACTTACGGGATGTGAAGAGGATGGCCAGATATATATTCAGTCATTGTCCATTTGGTCTTGTTTATGTATATGACTGCTGAATATGGCTAAAAACTGATTAGGCATAGCATTTGACAGGTTAACTGTTCAATGTATTTGTCAGGTCAGGAGGAAGAGGGAAAAGAAAGGGTTTGAGTATTAAGCAGTTTTGAAACTCATGTTTGCTTTATGGTCATGTCTTCTGCTTCCCCAAGCTCAACTCTTCTGTCTCACTATGGTAAGGTTAAATGTGGTACCCTGTTGTTCTGTTTAATATTTGGGAGTGGAGATTTTAAAGAAAAAGTAGCATGAGTTGGAACTGTCTAACACTGTAGGTGCAGTTTATAGCAATGATTCAGTGCGTTCATTATGTGTGGAGTCTTAGACCAGTTTTTTTCCCTTGTATTTTATGATTTATGAAAACATTTGCCGTATGTAAGTCATGTGAATCTCTAGACAAAGTGTCATAGTTAACACTTTTGGTTGGATTAGGTGTCCTTGTTAACAGAGAGAAAAACGGGTGGAGTTTTCAGCGCAGTGTGGGTGTGAGCACAGTGCTTATTCAATACCACCCGTGCCACCGCTGGGGACGTGGTTTTGCAGGAATGCTGAGTGCTGGAAATGTGAAGTTTACCACCTTGCCTTGCTCAGCAGAATGGAGTGGGCTGTGCCCTTAAAACTTGGGTGAGCTTGTTCTCTTCTGCTGCCCGCTGGCGCCCGGTCCCGTTTTTCCTGCCATGCGTGGCTGCGGGGTTGTGGTGCTGAAATGAACAGCTCCAGGGCACAGCTGAGCCAGCGGGGCTGGGGAGTGCAGGGTCAGCCTCCGGGCAGAGATGTTTTGCCCCCAAGACACAGCGGAGAGTTGAAGGCAGGAGCACAGGTGACTGGAGAACTGAGCTCAGCCAGCAGCTGCAGGATCCCTATTTGGACGACCTAGCTTCCAGAGTTTGTTTGTCCCGTCTTTCTGTTGGTTTTGGGCTGGGGATGAGGGAGCGATGTTAAGCTGCTGGAGTTCTCCTTGCCCTGTTGCTTTTGTTTCCCAAATGCCCTGTGGTGCCGCAGTGGTAACAGCTGCCAAACTGCCTCCATCTGGAGACCATGCGGTCGCTGTCTTCAGGAAGAGATTTGTTTCTTCCCTGTGGTGAATACTCTTTTGTGGGTAAAACATCTTCTCTTTTGTATGCTTTTGCTGTTAATAGTGCTGTTGTTATTGTGCTTTTAGTAAGTTGTTATTTCCACTCCTAATCTCTCATTTCTTGTCCCTTTCTTACTGGAAGGTGTGAGGAAAGGGAAGTGGCTTATTTAGAGTGTAATTTCCCTTGCAGGTGTTAAAACCAGCCCATGAGGTCAAATTGTTCTGTGCAGCAGTAGGGTCTTAGGTAATCCTTGTGTCGCATACAAGGTAGAATAGTCCCTGTTTGAGAACAATATACGCCACAGTCCTACCGTGGCTGGTTGCAGTTTATGCCGTAGGTATTGGAATGCTCCCTTAGTTGGTAGCAAAGGCTCTGTAAAGTATTTCTAGGAGTCTGTTTCTCTTGACATAACTCATCAATCTGCCTCTTTTAGGCTACCTTTAGGCTTCTTTTATCCAGGTCTGTTTCTATGCTGATGCATGTGTTTTCTTTCATACTGTTCTATAGTTTTATTTTCTTACATGTATCAGCACAGAAATGTTAAGTTAGGTGAAGCTGACTTTCGTTCTCCCTCTCGGCAAAGAAAACATGCTGGAGTCTTATTCAGAACAGATATTATGTTTCCCTTGAGAGGAAAGAGTAGAAATTCTGTGATGCAATGTTCCTGAGCTGCATTGAACAGGCTATCTTGTGTAAGACTAACTACAATCTTAAATTGGCAAGATTGTGCATAGTAAGAAGGAGCACTCTTTCCATATGATGTATCATGCCTGATTCTCAGGCTGTTTCTAGCCTGTTAATTGATCTGTGCAGTCAAACATGTCAGTGTTACTGTTGTTTCTTATCTGAACACTTAGTAAAAATGTGCCACAAATGTTATTTAGTATAACGAGAGAATGTGTTCAGGTAGTTCGTTTACTTGCCTTTTGCTTTTCCAGGAGTTGTTTTGAGCTACTGCTTTCTGTTCCTGAAAGTGAATTGCCACATGAGGTGTGGTTAGGATTCCATCAGTCCATTCAGGTAAGTGTTCTGCATTTCTTTTTTGCTGTTCTGTACTTTCTCTTCTGCCTTTCCCCTGAGCTCCCCCTGTCCTGCATTGCTGTTACCTAGGCAGCAGGAGTTTCTGAGCAGCAAAATACTAACTGCAGCTACAGTATTGGGAGCCTCAGGGCCGACAGCAGATTTATAACTGTAGTCAATGACAACTGCAACAAGAGAACCATACCAAATCTTGATCTAGTGGTTTATATGAGAGAAAGACCAAGTTAGATGGAGTGATGTAACAGCTCTGAAGCATTACTTTGAAGATTACAGAAGAGCTTTTGTGAAGGTCTGAGTGGCAAGTTAGTGTCTATGCCTGATTTGAGAGGGATGGAAGTAGTTGGACAGGTCTTTAGTCCAAGCGGTCCCTAGAAGTGTTTCTTCTGAGGTGTTGCTGAAACAATCTCGTACCACTATGTTCCTACGCTCAGATCAAGATGGCTATTGTAGACTGTGTAGGAGGAAGAGCTGTTTTCAGGGTTTTAGTCTGGAGGTAGTACCTAGCTGTCTGCAAGAACGTGTGTTCCTCGTGGAGCTGAAAGACAGGAGGGGTATTGCTATGTTCATATTGATAGACCCTTCCAGGACCAGGAACTGCTCTGTTGCTCCTATTGCCTGGTCTGGCCTTAACTGTGAGTGGTAAAGTTGGAAGCTAGTATCAGTTATAAGTAACTTAAGTGAAGACTTTGGCAGGAAGTAGGTGGAAGTGAACTTAAAGCTTGCAGCTGTCCTTGTACCTATCACAAGACCTTATATCCTTCTGACTAGGGATTTCCTCAGGTCCTGAGGTTTGTTTTTTGCTCCAGTAGCTCTGAAAGATGCAAGTTCTGAAGGAGTTTCTACTTTTTGTTTCACCTGCAATGAAGGAATTAGCAGGTGTGGAAATTCTTTAGTAGACTGGAGATGAATAAACCTGTTGCTTTCAACTGAGAGAAGCAGTCTAGTAGAGGTTCATAGTCATCCTAGTAGTGAAAGGGACAGAGGTGGTCTGTGGCTGGTGACTTCAGCTGTGGACAGACCTCTTCCTGAAATATCACAGAATACTTAGTCATGGGAACCTTAAAAACAGTTGTGTGTGGCATGTACTTGGTAATAGTAAGAAGTGCAATAAATACAGTTTAAATCTTACAGTGTTACTGGTGACAAGGATTTGTCCTATATTTTGAGTGCATAATTCCTGTGACTCCCTTAGTGACTGTAGCAGGTCACAGTGGACATTGCAGCACTCCAGAGCCAGGTTTGAAGGTGTACCAGTTCATTTTGACAATGCCCAGCTATGCCACCTGTTTGGCTGTTGGCCAAAGGCTTAGTCTGTGCTCCTAATCCATTCATTTGTGGGATGCCACAGATAAGGGTGGTCAGCCAGTTTCATCTTTTGCATTAGGGCTGATGGAAGAAGTTGAAACTTATTTTCCAAAGTAGCTCTTAAATTCACTAATCCAGACATAGTTGGATAAAGAGAAGTGAATCAGAATCACAGAGTACCAGGTTGGAAGGACCTCAGGGATCATTTGGTTCAACTTTTCTCGGACAAATGCAAAGCCTAGACAAGATGGCTCAGCACCCTGTCCAGCCAAATTTTTAGAAATGTTGAAGAATCCACCACTGCCCTGGAGAGATTATTTCAGTGGCTGAATCTTCTAATTGTGAAAAATTTTCCTTTTGTGTCTAGTCAGAATTTTGCCTGGAGTAACTTGTAGCCATTACCTGATACCTTTTCCATGTGTGTCCTTGCAAGAAGGGAGCATCCATCTTTTCTCAGCTGCCCTTTAAATATTAGAACATGATTGATAAGGTTTCCCCTAAGCCTTCATACACTAAAAGACACATAAGTTTTCAACTGAGAGGACCTACACCTGAAACAAGATATTTTTTCATATTCAGAGTATGGGAGGGCATATACAGGCTTTTTTTCATTATAGCAGAGGTATAAAACAGCAGTAAGGATTACTAGCTTTTAACTGGAAGGATCTGCAAGGAGAATTCTTGTTACCAAGGACAGTAATTTCCAAGATGTAACAAGCCTGTGCATTTCTAGGTTTCTGAAGCAAGTGATTGAGCAATGGCTGCGGTCAAAAGGAATGACAAAAGTCAGATGATCCACAAAAACTCACAAAGTTTTATTAGTAAATTACACACTTGGCATAAAAATTGGTGTGTTAGTCCCTGACCTACTATATAAGTACACAGCAGCGGGGCTTGGAAAAAAGAACAAGATTAAAAGGAAGTGGGGGGAGGGAGGGTGGAGAAGAGAGAGAGAAAGAAATGACTAGTCCTGGTTCCAATGTTGGTACAGCTGATGGGATGCCCAAAGTCCTGGGAGTGCCACCTGGGCTTGGTGGAGTTACTTTTTCATAGCTAGATTTCCCTGCCCTGAAGTTAATTTTCTCACTTTCTATGCAAATTATTTATCGTGTCCAGTCAGTTTTTTCAGATCTGGAAACCAGTTGGAGACTTTGGGAGTCTTAGGTAGTCTTGATCCTCCCCTACAGTCCATCCTCACTTCTTGGCCTCATCCCTGCGCTTGCACTGGGCCCTGTTGTGCTTATCTCTAGAAACTAGACCAAGGATGTTTGTCCCAGAAAAGTGCTGCCCTACCTCCTCATGGCCCCTTCTCCAGCCACATCTTTTTCTTTCTCATGATATTATTACCAGCAGTCCTTGTCTGTTATAGCCAACAATCCTTGGTTGGGTCCACAGCATCCAGCTGTTGGTGTTGGAGACATATATGAGCCCCTTCTGGAATTCCACAAAGGGTGATGCAAGCCCAGGTCTCTCATATCAACCTTTAGAACTAAGGCCACTGCCAGGTGTAGTAGTATATACTTGGCTTTTTTCGTGACCTTTTGAAATTATGGCTTCCAAGTTTAGCACTCATCTAATGCCCCATAGTTCAGATAGTTAGCTGATTAAACATGGTGTTCTGGAAACCTTGCTGAAGAGATTTGTGGACTTTTACAAATAGGTGCTTCTAATGAGATTTTGAAGTAGCATTCTGACAGAAATAAGAAAATGAGAATATTTGTACCCTGCCCTGAAACTAGTAGGAACCCACTTGTCACCAGAGAAGGAGTATGCAGTCATATAGAGAGCAATAGAGACCTTTCAGACAGGAATCACTTGTAGGCTGTCTTGTAGGTTTAAAGCCTGTGACCATGTTAATGTGCAAATCTTCAGGCAAATCCAGTAGCATGGCACTGCAAAACTGATGCATGTAAATGTGCTTATTGCTTTCCTAACAAAAGGGACAAGTGTGGCTTTTGAGGACTATAACTCCTAATGTGGAACAGAGGTGCTTTTCAAATCTGCCTGCAGTAATTGTTGCTCTGTAACAATCTGCGCAGGTAGTGAGAGTTGGTGAAACTTCAAAGAAATTTTCAGTGTGAAAGGTAAGAGCTTGTTTTTCAAAGCAACAAAGGGTGTGGGAACTGTCCTGATCTGAAAGTGGAGCGTCACTGATGTCCAGTTTATATACAAAATACTATCAAAGGCTTTATTTGATGTCTGAACCTCTTTGTTCTGTTATCCTAAATAACAGCAGTTATGTCCTGCAGTCCCCCATGAGTCTAGCTTTCCTTATTTCTAAGCAAGACCAGAAGCAGCCTGTGCAAAATGAAAACAAGATGTGAGAGTGTATGGCTGGAGTATCAGCATAGATTTATACAGTGGCAGCAGGCAAAAAGATGCAGATGTAGGTGGGGGAGTGCTGTAAAATATGAATGAAAAGATTGGAGCAGAATTAGAACAGCACTCTTAAATCAGGTAAACTCAGTTAATCTGGGGAAGGAGCTCAGTGGAGAGATAATGCGGGAATGGATATAATCTGGTCAGTTGAGGAAAATATAACCACACATCCAAAGATGGCCTTAGTGGGAATACGTTGTTGTGATTGCTGAATATGGATTGTGGCACGGAGTTCCCTTCAAGCCTTACAAAGTGCATAAATGCTTTCTTTAGAAAAGTTGTCAGTTGAGGGTGATAGTAAGCCCGAAACTTTCATGATATTGTAGGAGGTGCTGATCACTTTAAATTGCCAGGTTTGAAAAATCTTGGTGTCCTCAGTACACTGTTCCAAGGATCGTCTTTTCTTTTGAACTTTGTCCATAGGCTCTTACTGTATTATCCTGTCCTGACTTCTAGAGAGAAATATTTTATATCCTGCTTTTTAGGACCTGTTTATGGTGTTGTCTTAACTTAATGAGATCTTTGTACTTAAATGTTGCATTAGATTTATTCAAAGACTTTTGATGTATTCAAAATAAATTTTCAGAAATATTCCTATTAATATTACCCTTATATTCTTCAGCAGGTACAGCTAAGCACCTGTAATGGAAGAGGAGTATACTGGCAGTAGTTAGTTACTTATGCTACATACATGGGTGAATTTTGTATTTGGTATTTTGGTATCTCAAACATAGTGCTGACTCAGTAAATCAGTTAACCTTTATAATAAGCCCCTTCTTTCTCACCTTCTAAGGTTCTTTCAGCCCTTAAATGTGAATGATCCTCTTAACTGGACTGGGTTCTGCTGGCTCTGTGCTTGTCCTGAAGGCCTCGGATTAGGGAAGAGTTGCTGTTGGGAAGACATTGTCTATACTGAGTGTCTGGATCACAGAGTGTCATAATCTGAGGGACAGTAGTCTTTTCAGTAGTAGTACCTGACCCGTGTTCAAACTGTATGGTTTTTTTTGGTCAGCTGCATCATTCCAGCAGCGATGGGCTGCTCTGGCTGTCTCTGAGGCCATGGCTTCTAGCTCATCTGTGCTTAGGTTGCCTCCCCAAGGCATAACACCTGTACTGGATGCCTCTGCAGACCTCAGTAAATCTCACTGAGTTCAGTCTTCTAGGTGAAGTTTGAATGCATAGGCTAAGTGCTTATGGTTTTTTTGGACTTAGTCTTTGACCTGATCTGCTCTTGAGACTGGTAGAGGTTAATGCTGTAACATTAATGTGAGGAAGGGGAATGCACAGTAGCAACCTGTTGTATTGAAAAGACTTAGTTCTGTGTGCCATGCAGTTGGGAAAGGCCAAAAGTAGAGGTTGTCTAAATGTGCTTCTATTGATTTTGTGGGTAAGATCCTATATCATTTCTACCTGCACACCTGTAACTGAGGATGAAATAATATACATAGAGTTCCTATAGGACCATAACTGCCACTTATGGAAGCTGGGCTGTGGTTAGTTATTTCATGGATATAGGTTTAGATCAGTTTGTTGTTTTCCACTGACATTTTTAACCCTGTCCTGAGGCTACACTTGAGCATCTTTTGGCAGCAGTATACCATTCACCTGCCTGATTCTATTGGCATGCCATTTAGCTCACAAAAAACCCCACTCCTCCCCTGAGGCTCTTTCAGGTGAGTTTGTTTTCCTGATTCAGCTTGCACCAGATGCAAATACTTGAGAGGAGGAACAGCTGTCAGAGTGTAAGGATTGCTTAAGTGATGTTCTCAAATGCTTAAACACGGCTTGAAATCTTTGTGTGTTGTAGCTCATGCCTCAGTCTCTCAATGCTGTTAGCTAAGAGCAGTTTGAGCCCTGATCAAGAACATGTAAAGTCACTTGCATCTTCAGGGTCCAGCTGTGACACTCCAAAATTACCTTTTTTTTTCCCTTTGACCTTGTGGATAACATTTCAGGCTCAAAGCGAGAAATTAGGCATCATGCTTGGTTATCTTTGCATCTTCCAATTAGCACCAACTCTTCTACAGATATCAGCAACTAATTTTTGAGATGGTCTCACTGATAGCTCACTCGCTAGTTTTACTTTCTTTATAATCATTTTTAGAAGTAGCTTGGTCTTTAACATTTGGTTTCAGTTAGCAAGTATGCTAGGAGCTTAGTTGGAGGACAGTTACAGCAGTTATCTAAAAATAAAATCAATCTTGGGACAGTATTTACAGAAAATCTTGGGTACTGCTAAGAAAGGTGTGATGGTTAAAGTTATCAAAACAGCTTGATTGTTGCATTCAGCTATGAGACTTTAAACTTTGATGCTCCCTTTTTCTTCAGTGGGTGAGTGGCAGCTTTCATGAATCTTGGAGAAATGAATTGACCAGCTCATCTTTAGTATTAATGCTGAATGTACAATTTTATACTGTCAGCATTTTGTTACTCACTTTGAAAACTATTTAGCCTTCATTACAGGTTCTTCAATAGCACTGTATGCTTTAATACAAAATCATTCTTTTCTTTTATGCAATAATTCCTGTAATTTTATAGACATGTACATGGAGAAACATAAAAATTGCAGAAGACTTCCAACTGCAGAATAGGCTTTTTGAGTTAAGCCATTTGAGTCAACTAGGTAGTCTGAAATTGGAAAGTTTTGCTGTATGGTTAGAGAAGTGAAAGTACATTGGACTATTAAAACCCCAATGCAGACATGTCAAAGCAGTAATGACAGAGGAATGGTGTGAAACTATTAAAATAAAGTGAAATATTAGGACAGATATTGTAAAATTACGTTGGCCTAATTTTTAGCAAAGACTTTTAATGACTTTTTTGGTTTTGTGATTCTTTTGCATTATATAGGATTCACATGATGCTTTACTGGAATTTGGGAATAACAACCTCCAAATATTGGTGGATATCACAAGGGAAGGAGTATGGAAAAATCCAGTCCTTCTGAAAATTCTATCCCAGCAACCAGTAGAAACTGAGGAAGGTAAGAGTGTGATTTTAGAGATGATGTATTGTTGTTAAGAAATTACTTGATGCAGTTTTGGTGGGTAACCAGGGATTTAAGTCAGAACATGTATGATGAAACTGTCTCACTGACATTTTGAATAATGTGTGCAGCTGGTGCGTCCCTGCTTGGGCTGTACCATCCATCAACTTGAATATTTCAAAACTCTATTTTAAAAAAATAATTATTTCTTTTTCCATCATAAAAATACAGAAATTTTTCTTCCTGAGGTAGTTTGTTCCTCATGACTCTCTACTTTTAAATGTTTTCCTGAATGCTTCATGGGGTGGAATTGTGTGTGTCCACACTTCTGAGAGGCATAAAAGGTTTATGTGGAAGGGCAGTGTGGAGTCTTATTAGCTGTGGGCTGGGAAGCTTATTGTATTTAGACTATTGAAATAAGATGTTGAATTAGAAAGTGTTGAGAGGTGAAGAAAAAGAGATTTTTAGTGTCACTTTATGTAATGTCTTGATTGTCTCTTCTTAAACTCTTTCTTTACTCACTGATTTGTTTTTCATATCTATTAGTGGTACCATTAAGTACTTTCAGGTATTTTATCTGTTCCATTAACAGTACACTAGACAACAGTTTGCCTCTGGTAATCTAAAGTTAAAAATAATATAGAAGGGAAGAAGAATTTAAGATATTTTCTGAAAGATGAAAGGAGAACGTAAAGGGATTTTAAGTCTTCCATAGTAGAATCCTTCTTTGAGTTGTATTATGTCAGTACTTTTTAGCAAATGAATGAGAAACATGTTATGGTTAGTGAGAGGATATGTTGCTGCCATGTGATTAGAAAAAGAGCAGTGAAGGGTGGACAGCAGTCTCCGCTAGCTTTCATTTCAGGTATTAATAGTGTGGCAGAAACATTTGAACTCCTGTTTTGGTTTAAACCCAGCTGGAAAAATTAAGCCCCCCTCGACTGCTCCCTTCCCCATCCCCAAACACCCCAACAGTGAGAGGCAGACAAAGGCAGAGATTCCAGGTTGAGATAAGAACAACTTACTTGAAAACAGCAGTGAAATAAAGAAAAACAAACAGCGTCAGCAATCATAATACCAGTAACAACATTCTGTAAAAGAGAGTGATTACATGCAAAAATGCTCACCAAGTTGGACTCCGGGTGACTGAGCCACAGTCTGAGCCACACAGCTCCCAAGACAAAGAAGACAGTGGCAGACAGAAGTGTTCGCACCCACTGCTCTCTGCCAAGCCTGGGCCAATACTAACAAATGGTTCGAGCCCACGCTCCATCCACAAATCTGAGACAGTGAAAAACAGTGACAGACAAATCCGCCCCACCCCGGCAAGACCGTAGCCACCCCACCGTTCCACGGGCTCCCCCGGAAGAAAGGAATAAAATGGCACTGGCTCCCTTTTTCTTCCACCCGACGCTCCTTCCCCCTCTTCCCAAAGGTGAGAATCCCTCCCTTCTGCTCTCCAGTGGTGACGTCGGAGTGACAACCTAGACACGCCCAGCTCCAGGCTCCGCCCCCTCTCAGCCGTGGCTGAAACTGGGACAACTCCAAGCAGCGTTCAATCCCGCCTTCAAAATATCTTGAAAGGAATTGCATTCCATACCAACATCCTGCCTTGGAGTCTTTGATTTGCAGTGTGGACAGGCCATCCAGTGGGACAGCTGGTCTAGGAGTACTTTTGCTCAAAATTGTCGGTGTCCATTTCGGAGATCACTTGGCAACCTGAAACTATTCCCTAGAGTTGATTATTTAGTGCATATTTTTGTATTTAGCTAGATCTGATGCCCAGAAGCGTTGTCCTCGTTGGTGTGTCTTTCATTGGGTACGAACAGAGGCAACAGGACATTCATTGAAGCTTTTCTGCCCAGGTGCATTTTCAGGTAGTCTGGAGTAGTCCACAGACATATTTAAACAGTCTGAATGTCACTCTGGAACCCCATATTAGACCAACCTTGCAAAAGCACGTTTCTCAAGTCAATCATAAGGTAAAGTGGTAAACATTTTAAGTAAAGGGTACTTCTCAAGGTCTACCACATTGTTCCTTCTTACCAAGTGTCTTGCATTTGTGGCAATCTTGGAAACATTAGTTTGGGTTTTTGCTTGCTTTCAGAGTATCGAAGAGCAGATAAACTGAGAAATGTGTCATCCTTGTAGCCTGTGGACATGCAGCATAGCTGCTTACACGTAGCTGGAAGACCTTTTTAAGCTGGCTGAATGTGTCAGCAGCCAAGCAGGATGGTTTAGGTACTGGTTGCGTGTTTTCAACTGGTAATGCCGGGAATGGTAAACAGTAGCAGAGCTCATGTGCTACATGAAATGTAGAAAGAATGTGAGAGCACCACGGGAGAGTGGTGACCTTTCCTGTTCTGCTCTTCTGGCCTGGAGCAAATACTGTGAGAGTGGTAGATCAGAAAAGTAGTATTATTAGTAATGCGAATGGGAAGATAGGGAGACAGAGAACAGGGCTATTTAATAGCTATAAACATTATAAAGTAATGCTTCAGTAGTTAAATAAGTTGGTGCCATTTCATTATAGGAGATGGAAGGGGTTTTATTTGGTGATTTTTTTTGTTCTTGTTAGCCTCTTGGAAGACTGAGAGTACTGTGAACAGATATTGAAGATTTGTAGGAGAAAACATAAGGCTGGGAAAGACAATGTAGGGCATAGAATTCAGACTCCTGTAGTTGTTGCCAGCTGTCCAACAACATTTCGAAGAAATTGAAATAATGTATATTGTGAGTCATGAAATTTTAAAGTGGTGCAGGAAAAGAGAATTAGTCCTGGAAGGAGCAGGGAGTTGGACTGATAATCTTTATGGATCCCTTCCACCTTTAGATATCCCATGATTCTAAGTAGTTTGAGGCTATATATAAAGTTTACTTTTTTCTCAGAAGGCAAGACTTTTGTCAGGCCTGTTACCCTACACTGTTGCATAACTTAAAGAAGTTCTGCTCTCTGTGCCATTATGGCATATTATGACATGGAAAATCTTTTGATTCCTAGATTGTGCTGCTAATGTAACTAGTTTATTCTCTTGATATCATGAGACAAATATAATTCAGTAACTACGGAAGTTATAGCTGAAATATGAACTGATCCTTGAAGTTGTATTGTATTATGGCTAGTAAAATCTTGGTTTTGTTTTACTTGTGTTTCTTTGTTTGGGCTCTTATTTTCTCTTTGCTAGGCAGTCAGATGCCTCTGTGATTTCCTTTGGCTTACAGAAAGTCTGTCTGGGTAGCTGGAGTTACTCTCTTGACCTTGTGTAGGACATGATTTGAGTTGGTATTAAACAACTATCTCTAGATGTCTACTGAATGAACTGAAACCTCTTTTGCTTTCAGAATCATATCAAGCAAATGCTTGTTTCTGTAATAGATCGTAAGTCACTGATAAGTTACCAGGTTTGTCTTCCTTCTGACTTGTGTTCCTTTTTCGATGTGTATGATGTTCTCTACTGACTACCAGGCTCCATTTGATAGAATTAACAGGAATCAAAATGTACTTTCTGCAGGTCCTAGCAGGCATGGCAGTTCTACTGTTAGCCTTGGATAGTAAGGACTCTAGAAGGAGCTCCAGTGCAATGGACTTTCAGTTGTTTTAGTCAAACTGTGATTTTATCCTTCAGTACAAGAGCAGCTTCACAGAGTATCTTCTGAAGTTTTGTTGTAAGTGGGTTCTGTATCAGTCATCTATAGCTTAATTTCTTTGAAACGCTTGTAATTCATGCTTTTTGGGGTTTTGTGGTGTGTGCCTGAAATGTATTGCTAGTTTTTGCTGCTGTAGGACACTGGTAAACCTGAGTGAGAGTAGCTCAGTGTGCCTAAATGAAGCTGTGTTTTGTGAACTGGTAGTTCATGTTAATGATCATCAGATGCTTACCTGAATGAACAGTCCTGAAAGTGTGTCACGCTCCTGCCTGTCTTGTTTAGAGTTCTTAAGTTTAATTTATTTTTTTTTAATACACTGGCCTGGAAAAGGGACCGATGTCGACTGTAAATATGGTTTGCCAAATTTGTTCCAGCTAAAGTTCTGTACCAGCTTACCTTCTGTCTGCTGCTTCTGTGGCTGTTAATAAATTGCACTGCCATGTGCTAGGATGGTAGTTAGTTCCTGATTTTCACTGTAAGTTCTCTCAGGATGGTCATTTGGGGCATTAATACTTGCTTGAGGAAAGGGCCATAAAAAAAATCATTGCTGCCTAGGCCTTGTGGATGACTAAATGGTACAGGCATCCTGATGTGACCATAGTCAATGCTCTTCAGCAGCTGTGACATCCCACAGTTGTTCTGTGCCTTGGGCAGCTACTTTTAATACTCCAATTCCAAGCCTTTTTTTTTTTTTTTTTTTTTTTGGGCTTACCACACAGTATCCTTCAGGATGAACAAGGAGATTGGGGTGAGCTTGTTTCTGTGTGCAGCAGATGAACACCAGCATGTTGGTATGTCTCTGTTGACCACAGCTGGTTTGTAGGACAGCTGGGAGGACTGTTCACCACACTACTATTGTAGAATATGCAGACCTCAGTGTCAGTTGTGCATACTTAACATATGTTGTTACTGCACTTCAGCTCATTCTTGTCCTGTTCCAGAGGTACTTTCAGCAGAAATGCTCATGCAAGATGCTGTTTTTCTTGAATATTTATTGTAGTGATCAGAGTCTTTTCATGCTCCAGTGCCATCCATGCTTTATAATGGTTGTATTATATGTATTATATGTATAAATATTGTGGTGTTATTTAAATTCATCTTTTACTGCCAGTGTTTTGGGTGAGGAGAGTCTCTCATCCTTACTTTTTGTTCTGGGATGAAAGCTCTTTGGATATGTATCTAGTCTGAAACTGCACTGTGCTTTGACTAAAGAGTTTTGAAGTGGGAGGGGTTGCAGGGTGTCTGTGCTGATTTTTATGCTGTTTGGTAGAACTCTGTGACAGAACAGACAACAGGAAGTCTAGGAAGAGAAAGAACAAGAAAGTCTGTTCGTGGACTTTTATGGTGATGTAACAGATTTAGGATTGAGAGCAAAATTAGTTTCTCTGAGGGGAAAACAAGTGTTCTGAGGAATAGACAGCAAAATGAGGTTTTGTTCCTGTTTTAGAAAAGGGGAGTTGTTGCAAGCAAGTTTCTGGAAAAAAATAGACACTTTAAAGGAAAGCTAAGTGCCAAGATAGATGTCTGACTAATGACTTATTTCTGAATTTTACTCCTACCCCCATCACTTACCATCTGCATGACAGAGGAGCACAGTTTGTCGTTTTCCTCCTTTGCAGAGTTCACTACACATTCCCTTAGGTATTAAAGAACTGGCCCAGGGGCACAGACTTTCGCCCTTGGGGGGCACATGCTTACTGGCCACTCCCCAAGATTGCAGCAAGTTGCAACCCTCTCTCCTGTCCACCTTCATCAGCAAGTTTCTCGCATTTGTGCTGGAAGATAAATGTGTGATTGTTAACCTGAAAGTGTTTAATTTGTCTGGCTGACTGCAGGTACTCTTAAAATGCTTCCCATGTCTTCACTCACTGGCTCTGACATGTCAGTTAATTTAAGCAGGTTGCCAAGTGCATGTCTAGCTGTATAAACAAGAGGAACCTAAATCATTCTTAGAGTAGGTAAAGAGTATATTTTTTTTCTTCCTAGTATTTCTTTTATTCTTCAAATGGACCTGAAAAAAAATTTATTCTGTGAGCCGAGAGCTGTAGAAACAGGGACTACAGAACTTCTTTGAATTGCTTGTGGGCACTAAATCCCATTCCTGCCAGGCCCATGAATAGCAGGCTCCACCGGGAGAGGTGAGTGATCTGATGATGGATAAACCAGCCTTCTGGGAGTTCTCCCTCAACAGTGGTCTTCTGGCCATCATGTTACGGTAGCAGCCCCTTACATCAAACAGGATCCATATTGAAACACGATTAGATTGCCTTGATAAATTTTCAAGCGTGGTGTCATACAGATGCAATTTTTAAGGAAGAGAGGACAGGATGCTTGTTTTCTGGCAGCTGGAGATCTTACTGCAGGCTGTCTTTTGGTCAGGCAGTTCTTTTTTGTTTTATCTGTTGAAGTTACTTCAATGTGAAGTGTTAGCTGAGTCAAGAGTTTAATGCTCAGAGGTTTTTCCTGTGAAAAATAGAAACATTACCATAGACTTGAATCTTATAATGAACTCTAATGGGCCACAAAGCAGACTTCTGCAGAATACAAGTAAGTCTCACTACAGGCATGTGGTGTGTAAGTGGCTCCTGAAATGAGTTTTCTGTTCAGGTGCACATTATGAACCTTCTGCCTACTAGTGTAGTGTCTGTTAGAACATGTTCTTTTTCTATTTTGACAGTAACTTAAATGCAGAAAGCATGAAAACTTCCTTGTTCTGTGTTACATACAAAATTTCTCTTTCAGAAATTTATTTACTTATTGGTTTCTTAGCTACACATCTTGCATAGTAATAATATGATGCTAATATAGTGGAAGAGCCATTGCATAAAAATACTTTCACTTAAGTTGTTAGTCTAAAGCAAACTTTTACTTTTTACTAATCCTGAGGTTCTTATTGGCTCCGCAGGTAACTGGTTGACTACAGCTGCTGCAGAACACCATGCTAGTGTGTGTTTTATCAGAATGTCTCAAGCATTTCCATTGTTCTTCTAGAGTTCATCAGACCCTTTGTTCCTTAGTTAATATGTATTACTGCATGTAGTATAAGAATGTGTTGAATCATCTCTCTTAATTCTCAGGGATCTTTTGAAATATGTACAAATCTGGAAATTCATATCAAGCAGTTCTGTAGATGTTTATGTTAAGCTGGAAATAGCACAGCATATGTTTTGAAGCATACAATTTCATTAGCCAAGGCAAAGTACATGTACTTTAGCAAAGGTTTTGATGCCGTCTCTCACAGCAACCCTGGATTTAATGTCTAGCACACAGTTTGGCCAGTCCTTCATACGCTGGGCAAGAAGTGAGCTGACGGGCAGGTGCAAAGGGTTATAGTAAATGAGGTCAGGCTGGTGACTGGTCACGGGTGAGGTTTCTCAGGGCTCCGTTTTAGTGCCAGTTCTCTTTAATGTTTTTGTAAATTATCTTGGTGCAGGAGTCGAATGTATATTAAGTAAGTTTGCTGAAGATATTACATTAGGAGGATCTGTGGTCTCCCTCCAGGGTAGAGAGGCCTTACAGAGAGATCGGGATGGACCAAAGAGCTGGGCAGTCACCAATCCTATGAAATGCAGCAAGTGCTGAGTTTTCCACCAGGGACATGATAATCCTAGTTACATGGACAAACTAGGGGGTGGAGAGCAGCCTCGTGGAAAGAGATCTGAAGGGTTTGGGTTGACTGCAACTTGAATATGAGTAAGCAGTGTACCCTGGCAGCCAGAGGGGCCAACTGTCCTGGGATGCATCAGGCACAGCATTGCCAGACCGTCAGCGAGGTGACCGTCTCACTGCTGTGCGCCGGCGTGCACTCACCTTGAGTCCTGGCAGCAGTTTGAGTGCTTCGATACAAGAAAGACATCAAATCACTAGATTGTGTCTGGAAGATTGTGGCCGAGGTGGGGAGAGGCCTTGAGGCTCTTCCTCGTGAGGTGCAACTGAGGCCTTTTGAGCTGGGAGAAGAGAATGCTGAAGCATGACCCCATTGCAGTGTGCACCGTCCTTAGGGGGGCTGCAGAGGAGAAGGTGGTGTCTCCTGTCTCTGGTGACCAGCAGCAGGACACAAGGTCACGGACTGAGGCTGTGAGGAGCAGCGCAGGTTGGACATTAGTAAAAGGTTCTTCACCCAGAGGGTGGTTTGGCACTGGAACAGGCTCCCCAGGATTGTGGTCACAACACCAAACCTGACAAAGTTCAGGGAGCATTTGGCTGATGCTCTTAGTTAAATGGTTTGTTTTCGGGTAGTCCTGTGAGGAGCAGACTTATGGGTCCTTTCCAACTGAACTTTTTTTCTATGATAAACACATGGGAAGAGAATCAAACTAAATCTGTGAGACTTTGAATTAAAATAAGTAAATTTTGCTAACTAAAATAACTTGAAGTTGCATTTTTACTGTTGAATTTTGAATTAGTTATCAAGTCTCATAATGATTGGTTGTATATGGTTGATCTAGAGCATAAGCCTAGCATGTCTTAAACACAATTCTCTAAAAGTACTGTGAAGATAACATTTTCACCCTCATCTTCATTTTGTATATTTTGGCATTATGTGGGGTTTTAACAACTTGGGTAGAAAAATATCTGATTGAAAAGCATGTAACGATTGGTTTGAAATATTTTTGGTTTTTTGGAATATGAAGCTACAATTAAAAGGTGAAGATTCTGAATCTTAGTTAAACTCCTGATACCGATCTGGTGTGATCAGTGTCCTTTAGCCATTGCTGTGGCCTATCTCCTTACTGCCTTAATGGTGCTGTCTTTGGAGGGGGACAGGGAATGGTGTGTGTACCTGTTTTCTGTAGGCCAGCATTCTCTTCCTACACAGTTTGGGAGAAGATATTCCATTGATGTCATTTCAGTCATGCCTAGAGTTTGATAAGAACACTGACCATACTTACATAAGTTTGTAAATAAGTGTGAATGCAGTGAGACAATTTCAGTTAAGTGTCACCTGTAAATTGGTCTATTCTCAAAGGCTTTTTTCTTTTCCTAGCTAATAAATTGATTACACGAGAAGGGCCTTCCTTTCTGCAGATGCGAATAAAACATTTGATGAAGTCAAACTGCATCCCCCAAGCCACTTTCTTGTCAAAATTGTGTGCAGATTCTCCAGAAATTGCAAATGTTTCATCTTTTCGCCAAGCCTACATCACATGTGTGTGTTCAATGCTGCCTAATGAAGACTCCATTAAGGAGGTTAGTAACCCACAGTCCCTTTTTAATGTATATTTATCAAGCATTTTAGAATTTATTTCTGTAATACTAAAAACTGAAGCTGAAGAGTGCAACCGTTGCAACAGAGTTCCAAAAGAGGAATTCTCTATTGCAGACTGCAGTAGGAAGAACATGTGTATGAACTGCTGCTGTGGATAAGTATGTATATATGCGTGCTTGCTTTAGAGGTTAGATATGGTTGAAAGCTTAAAATAAAACTTGTAACTTCAGTTCTAATAGTAAGGAAAATATAACTGGAAAGCTGTCTTTTCTGTCGCAAAACAATGGTACCAGAACAGTTACTGTTCTGCTAATTGTTTAGACCTAAGAAAGAAAGGTGTGAAGGAAAAAAAAAAATAATCACAAAACAACCAAAACCTCCATTAGAGTTGTTCTTCCTGAACTCTAAACTAATTTTTAGCAGTCTTCCTGTTACAGTAACAATCTTAGCAGTGATCTGTGTTCATGCATTGCCATGGTAATTGTGGCCGACATCACAGCCCTTTTAGATTAGTCTCACTTGTTACAGTTGTATGCACTTGGTATAGTTTTTATTGTGAGTCTCGGACGTTTTCTGTAAAACTCTGAAACTGGGAGAAGCCTGAGATATTTAAAAAAAAAAAGGCTGCTCTGTCTGCATTTCCTGTGTGAATGTCAGAGTGTTCTTGTTGTACATGTAGAATATTTTAAAAAACATTCCTTTGAAAATATTTCTTTCGAAAAATAAATATTTGGATAGGTGTCATCTCAGTCTTTGAGACAGATTCCTCTCAGTGTGCTGTAGGAGCAGGGAATCCATTTAACAGCTCACTGCAGACACGATGTGCCTGATGGAGGTTTTGGAGTTTATGGATAACTTACAGCATGTTCTCTGATTGAATTGGCTACTGCTGAGGAATGGCAGACAAATCATATTGAATTGTGTTCCCTTTTCAGTTTAATTTAAAGGTTGTGAATTATAGCTGCAACTGTTTCACTTGATATTCAGAACAGTCTTTTCTTGCCAGTCAGGTATAAAAGTTGGGACACAGATTGATGAATTGAGTCAAGTTATGGTAATTGCTTAATTAAACATTTTATGGATGAACAAAGCTACTTAGCATTGAAGCAGTATCTTAATTGGACCTGTAGCCAGCACTATGAAAAGTGTAAAGTTAGTGGTGTTCCAGTGCTGTAAAGTTGTAAATAACTGGCAATACAAGGATTTACATAGCATGTTTCTTTGCATGCTCAGTCACAGGTGTTGTGTGGTTGGCACTCTGACAGAATTGCCGATGTTCGAGACTTCTAAAACACTTTCATTCACACCTTTGTTTTCAGAGGCAAGAATTCTGTTATATATTCCTGTTACCATCTTCCTCAGGTAGAAAGTTGTCAGGTCTAACGACATATGGGAAAAAGATTTAAGAGTTCAGGCAATGGCAGCTGTTAGGGAATGAGAGGTGGCAATGACCAAAAAACCACAAGGGGAAAGAGGGAATAAACTGTAATAAAAGAAACAAGGGTTAAGTGAAATTTGAAGTTCAGAGTACGATGGGGTAGGTAAAGTAACAGAACTTGGCTGAGGAAGTAAATGTTACAGAAAGTTTGAATAGGAGTGAAGATAGCCTGGGGAGGATTGGAGAGAAAGAATTTGTGTTGGCAGATTAGGCAATGTATGTTCATCCCTTTCCAGGAACAAAAAGTGATTGGGATGGTTAAGTCAGGTGTAGAAGTTAAATTGCTGAGGTTCTATATATAAGTTAAGGCTGGTAAACTACTTCTGTCTATGTCTATAAGCAGTAACATACGTGTGTCTATATAGATGTATATGTGTATACATCTGTAGAGATACGTACACACATGTGCATGCATGGCTATCTACGTATGGTTATAATTCTCTGTGTGTATGTGTACACTGTGTATAAAGTTGTCCCTTGTATTTCTGGTACCTCCTGGCACCCTGAATCAATCCTGAGGCACACGTGTAACAAGGAATAAAACTATAGAATTATTTGTTCATGAGTCTTGTGCTGCTCTTTGAGAATGTAGAAAGTAACAGAATTAAGGGTTATTGTCAGGCTGACCAGTTCCAGTGTTTGGCTTGAATTTGCCAATTCTATTGGACCATTTCAAATGCTTATTAAAGCAGTCTCTTCCACCATAGTTAACTAAGTAGCCAGTAACACTCATTACTCTTGCCAAAGCATGAAGCCCCAAATGTTCCATAGTCTGTTTTTTTTCTGCTAGGCAAGTGCCAGCCACATGTAGCAATAAAACAGGGTTTTCAAATGCAACAACCAGTTAAAAATAAAGCCAGATTGAGTGTTTTAATCATAACTGGTCGCCTCTGCTGGATGTCAGTGTCTTTGCTAGGTGACATATAAGCTTCATTTAGCTGTTTCATATTGTCCAAGTAGGGTTTGTTTAATTTGGACTTCCTTTGGGAAGACCATTCCAAAGTCTGAGACTAAAGTACTTCTGGGACTCTGAATTCAAGCATATGCCCTTTATCCCATTCATAAAAAATTAAATTGTGAAACAGCCAGTCATCTTTTGGATGCCCTCTCCTAATAAGGAGTATTAACATGATGTCCTGCTAGGAAATGGTAGGCAGCTTAGTTAGTTAGTTAGTGTTAGGAATTTTTTATGGTGACATTCATTGTAATATCATTGTAATGTTACAACTTTTTCTTCAAACTAAAATGACATGGAAGACAATGGCAAGATAAATTCTTACATGGTTGTATGTTCTGTGGAATTACTGTGAGGAATAAACTGGCATCGTTGTTAACAGAACACAGGGAGGATGACAGCATTTTTTAACAACTCTAACTTAAAATAACTTGGCAGTGTTCATTCTGTAGTCTCATAAGTTTACTTGAGTTCTTGGGTTTGTAACAGAATAAGGATGGTCAGCATTGCATGTTTAGTAGAAGCATTGCTTTAATAAGTGTCTGGTTTGTCACCTAAGTGACTGACTGGATATTGCTGGATGATTTCAAGCTGTGCATTTGGACTTTTTCTCTCGAATATTAAAAACAAAAAAAAAAAAGTTTAAAAATGCCACAAACAAAAAGCAAAAACTCCAAGATCTGCAACGAGATGGATCATCATTGACCAAGTATGAAATAGACAGGACTTGAAACAAATTACCTTGTTGCTTACTCAGTAGTTAATGTCCTGAATGTGAGTTTGTCCAAAAGGAACACAGATTTCTGTGTGAGAAGGAGAGCAGCTCTGATGGACTCTGTGGCTGCAGGTTGCTCCAAGTACCAGGCTGTGTCTGTGCTGGAGCTGGTATTGGTCCTTCTGATCCAGCACACAGCAGAACTTCCAGGTCTTGTTACAGTGTAAGTCTGAGTGAGAAGTAATTGATGGCTGTTAAAAATGTGTTTATAATTCTGTAGCCTTAGAAACCCTAGTAAGCAGATTTTAAGTTTGAAGTTTTTATGTTTGTAGTTTTTAAAACAGAGATGGTGTTGCTCAGCAATTGTCCTTTTAATGGAATTGGTGATGAGTATGGTCTCTGTCAAGTGGTGTCTGGCCAGGTAACTCACAGGCAGCCTGCCATGTTGTCTTCAGATCTGTGAAGGAAACATGTCCTGTATTTACAGGAACTGACAATTTTTGTTTTTCTAAAACCCAAGACTTGGAAGATCAGACTTTTATCAAACCACTTGCAGGCAACATCTGCATTATTTAAGAATATTTGCTGTAGTATTGAGGAGATGACAGTTTATAATTGTGGAAATGATCAAAGGCAATAGTTTGTGTCACTTACTTTTGTTTTATAAAATACACTGATGGAAATTGTAATCTATAAAGAATAGGAATAGCTGAGTGGATAGAGGCGGTAGAATGCTGTGAGAAGGCTGGAGTTGCCCAGCTATCAGACATGCATTCACCTAGACTTCCCACCCAAACTGCTAGCCTGTGTACCTGTAGGTACCAAACATCGAAGACTGGTACTGCTGGCAAGGAGTGTTGGGATGAGATGGCATGCAGCAGTGTCCTGTTAGCTACATCAGCCCTATTCTCTCCTGAGCAGTGATGAACACCTTCACTATTCTGTCATACAGCCGTTGGTATGGGCTTGTGTTGCCACCCTCCCCAGCCTGGTAGAGGTGGCAGTTGCTTTGCAGATACTCTCTGGGCTGATTATCTCTGCCATGCAAACGACAATGATGCCTGGCCCCTTAGACAGCAAAGCATTGTCCCTTAAATTAATCCCTGAGGTTTCTCTCTTGCCAGAGAGAGGTGAGTCAGTAACAATCCCATGACCCCAAAAAATAATGTGCTGTGTTTTACTTTATCAAATGCAAAAAGTGACACATCTGCAAGCCCTTGCAGCTTTTGAATTGCTCTAGAAATTTAGTCTGCTGCTAAAGGTTAGTCCTGGGTCTCAGGTTAAACAGCAAAAGTCAGGGGACCCTAGATGTTGACATTTCTCAATGAATGCCATTGTGAAGCCTGAACGGGAAACTGGGATGATATCCCTGTTTCTGCTCTTCCTGCTGAATGAGATGTCTGTGAAAATTAGGGTTTTTTTAACTTCCTGTTGTTTGTCCATGTCATTATTTTTCATGATGAATAAGACGTTTGAAATATTTATAGTATCAACAGCTGTTAAAAGTAGATGTTACTCAAGTACAGTCTGTTCTGTGGAGTAGATCTAGTGGAAAAATGTATTAAAAATAGTGTTGTCTTTATTGTAAAAACTCTTGATAGTGGCTCATAACCAAGCTAACATCCTGGTATGATACACAGATATGTACTACCTTACATAGTAGCCTACAAGTGGGCTTTCCAAAACTTCCATGGGATTTGCGTTTCCTTGTCATGGTTTAAGCCAGCCAGCAGCCAAGCCCCTCATAGCTGCTTACTCACTCACCCACCAGTGGTATCAGGGAGAGAATCAAAAGGGTAAAAGTGAAAAAATTTGTAGGTTGAGATCATTTAATAGGTGAAGCAAAACAGGAATTAATTAACTGCTTCCCATGGGCAGGCAGGTGTTAAGCACCTCCAAAAGAGCTGGGGCCCATCATGCATAACAGACACTTGGGATGAGAGATGCCATGACTCCAGATGTTGCGCCCTTCCTCCTTCCCCCCTGCCTTTATATAACAAGCATGATGTCATAGGGTCTTTGTCATATGATGTGTTTGATCGGTTGGGGTCACCTATCCTAACTGTGTCTCCTCCCAACCTCCCATGCACTTCTAGCTTACTTGCCAGTACAAAAGGCAGAGAAAGCCTTGGCTCTGTGTAAGCACTGCTCAGCAATAACAGAAGCATCTCTATGTTATCAACCCTATGCCCAGCACAAATCCCAAAGGCAGCCCCATACCAGCCACTGGGAAGAAAATAAACTCTACTCCTGCCAAAAGCAGCACACGCCTCTAAACGCTTCTGTTTTTAACATTGTGCTTTGGAGCATGGTTGTTCAGAATTAGCGCCTACAGACAAAGAGAAAAAGACTGGCTTTTTCACAACCCTTGACCTTTTTGGACCTGGATTCTAATTTTCAAAAGTAACACCAGAATGCCTGCAAGTGCTGCAGAGAGAGGGAGAGGGAGGTTTTAGGTGGATGATTGCTGCATGCAAGTATTTTGCTAAGCTGCCCTAATTAGAAAGTTGTCCCAAAGAAAACTAATACTGAGAAGGGATCAGAACTAACCTGTGAACTTCTCATGCCATTCTGTAGCTGAAAGACACGGCACAAATTCTGGGTATTAAAAGGAGATGTAATGTTTTGTTTCTGCATTTGTGAGACCATTTCCTCTGATACAGTAAACACACATTTCTTTTGTAAACATGCTGAGAATAAAGTGCCTTTTAATTTATTTTTTATTTTTTTTTTTAATTTAAGATTGCAAATGTGGATTGCAAAGAGGTACTGGACATCATTTGTAATCTGGAATCTGAGGGGCAAGAAAACACTGCATTTATTCTTTGTACAACATATCTTACTCATCAGCTTCAAACAGCCAATGTGTATTGCTCTTGGTAAGTATAAGTGTTGCTGCTACTGCTAACTGTTCCTCACTGGCTTCAGTGCTGGAGAATTGAGCTAATACAGTACAAAAATATGTAGAGAAAGTGTGTGTGTCTTTGACAAGTGCATGTGACTGAAGTGCTTTCTAGATAACTTGTGACGAAATAAATAATTGCTACAGTAATAGAGCAATTAGTTTGAACCATTTAAAAGTGAAATGGCACTCAATGCTGTTGGCCTGGAATTCAGCAGGGTAGTAGAGCTGTCCAGTGGTGCTGGGTCAGTGCTCTCTGGATTGATACTCTGTAACTCTGAGAATTGTGGTGCTAGATCTTGGCCAAATTATGACTATAAAACTTCTCTGCCCTCTTAACTGGCTGGGCATTACAGAACCTTTTGCACTTCTGTTTCAGCAATGGCAAACTCCTAGAGCCAAAGCAGAGGAACCAGTTTCTGCCTTTTACTAAATGTGTTTGTAGTTATGACTTTGAACGCTTGGCTAAATATGTCGTTTTCTCCCATTTAAATCCTGATCTGAATAAAGTTTTACATAGGCAGACATATTGAGAATATCTTGCAAATTTGGATTCTGTTAGCTGTGGTATTGTTCATGTACTCACTCTACATGTTAAAGCCATTAAGAAAAGTTTTTACAGCACTTCAGTGTCTGCAGGATGATTGGCAATTCAGCCTGGTCCTGTCATCCGTACAAAAAGGCCTGAAGTGTTTACTTAAGTATTGCTTCTGCTTCAGGCCAGAAATGTCTTTTTGAGCAAAAGCATACCTTCTAGAAAGAAATGAACTTGTGGAAGAGTCAAGAAGAGGAAGAGTTCACCACCCTTGAAATTCTAGAGAATATTTTTCACTATTGAATTTTGTCTTTAAAGGTAAGATTAAAAGAGTCATGTCCAAAGTTTTTTAAGGCTAGAGTCCACTTCATGTCCTCTTTTTAAAGACAGAAACAAACAACTAATGTTCTTCTAGGGTTGTCCACGAAGATGTGTTCAGTTCTAAAAGCTGTACCCTAGGGTGCAAATGAAGAGGGTCAGACTTACTGTTGTGGAACTGTTGGCACTGGAGAACAGCTGTGAGGATGTAGCACTTATTGTTACAGAAAAACATCTCTTTTTTGCGACAACAAATGTGGGTAGATTTTTTTGCTTGCAGTATGAAGTCTGAACTAAAAGTAGTTAGAATTTAAATGAAATTTTCAGGTCCTGTAGCTCTGATTCAGAGCTGTAGATTTGTCATCTCCATGTCAGTCTCACCCTGGGTGAGGCCTGCCTGAGGCTAACACTACATAAAACATGGTGCAGCTGTAACATGAGTAGGTATTTACACATCAGCTTTAAACTTACCTAGCCTCGGTGGTAGGCAGTGAGGGCTTGAAGATACAAATATCAGCACAATCCAGCAGCATAAGTATGTTCCTGCTTACAGAAGGTTTTGGCAGGTTTGTGTCACTCATGCTGAAGTCTCATCATTATGTCTATACTGTTGTTAATCATTCTTCAGGGAAAAGGTGCTGGGTCAAACTGTGCTGCTCTGTCCATGCCCCGCTTTGCTGCTGTCCCAACAGACTTCTCAAGTTCCAGGTGCCTTCCCCAGGGACAAGACAGGAGAATGAAGTCTTCTATCTAACTGGAACACTAACATTGTATAGATATATAAATTCAAGTTCTAGTGCTGTACCTAGCAGTAAATGTAAAACAGCATTACATACAGCCAATGCTGTCTGGACCCACTGAAGAGAAAAGCTTCCAGGATGCTGGAGCACAGATGGAAGAAGTCATGTTCTGATGGACTCCTGTCTTGTGAAACTGGTGTAATACTTCTTGACCATCAGACTGGTTTCTCACTTTAAGTCTGTATAAGTCTATTTAAAAAATACTGTTGCTTGAAAGTTAGAATGCCTTGCTGTTCTGATGGTGCACCGTGATTCAATGAAGTGGCCTTTTCACTGACCTCCACCTCTGTTCCTTGGGACAGATGTGGATTGAGCAGTTATTTAGCCACAAGGTAGATGAATTCAAGTGACTGATACGGCAAAACTATTAATTTAGAGGATTGCTTTTGTCAGATCAGCCTGTTTAACTGATGAGGCATGATATTCCATGTTACAGGTGTAGTGGATATTAAACTCTGCTCCATACAAACTCCGGCATTCACTGCAATAATTGCAGGGCTGGTTTGGATCAGTACCCTGGTAAAAAGATAAGGTAATGTTGCTTTCTCTGCATTGGTAAATTAAGCTCTATCAAAAGGATGACAAATGCCAGAACAGGCTGGAAAGACAGGAAATGCGCAGATGAACTCACGGGATATTTAGTATCATCCTGCAGCTAAAACTGGTTTAAAAAGGATTGTAGCTGGTTATTTTACTCCACTTGATCTCCTGATGATTTAGACTCTACTTAATTTTTTTCTAGCAATGTCATTAACACCTTTTGGATTTTGATTGCTAATAAGAAAATAAAAATTTTTGTGTATTTAGTCATAAGCCTGCATAATAATGTCAAATGGTGTCAATAAATGATTTAAGCTTTAGTCAGCTTTCATAGTGTACTTTTCGTGCATTATGCAGTTTGATAGATCCAAACTGAGTGGTACTAAAGCATTTACCAAAGACCTTTGAGAGGAGAGCAGAGAGTAGGAAAAGCTGAGACCATCTATTATGGAGTCATTTGCAGGTCAGCTTCCTTTTGTGCTGCTACACATTTGGGTTAGCAGGCAAGACGTAGCATCTTTGTGTACTTGTACTCAAATAAATTGTTTCCTGCAATCGTGTCCCTGTTGGTTTTTAGAGTAGCAGTATGTTAATGAAAGATTCTCTGCTAACCCCTGGCTGGCCTGTCACAGGCACTGCTGGCTGCAAGCCAGTCCCTCATTCCCTTTCTCCTGCTCCATATCTTGCTTTATGCAGTGTCAGAGGGAACCAGTATGTGATCCAAATTGAAAGTATTCTGGTTTAGACAAAGTAAAGGACCGTTGACAGCTGTGAACTGCAGGTGAAAAGGAAGAGTGTTTGGCACTCTCTCATTGTGGATTGCATAGTGGATAAAGCTGAAGTTTTGGTACCATACTCACACTTGAGCCAGTCCTGACAGTTTGCTGCTGCTAAAAAGCAGAATTTCCATTCTTGCCCTATTGTGATGCCAGCTCACAAGGCTGCGTTATCTGTTGTCCGGACTCTGACCCTTCTGACCTGTAGTAAGCATGTTATCTTACCCAGCCAAAACTGCATGCTTTTGTGCAGATTTATGCTGATTACCCAGCAGTCAGACTGTACCCTGATGGTACAGTGCTAACTCCCCTGCTCGGCACAAACCTCTGACTATGATTCTTGCATATTTGGAGAGGTTAAGCTGTTTGAAATAGTTTAGCTTAGCTCACCCTGGAGCCTCAAGCCTGTACCTCCAGGAGATCAGTAAACCATCTAGGTAGGTGTGTGAGTTAGCTCTTGGTGTCAATCTTTATTTCATAGCTGAAGATGAGAGCAAACAGGTTTGTATGTGTTATTCCTCATCAAAATTGGAAAATTTTGCACTGGTTCTTACTGAGATTCATAAAATAATATGTAATGCTGTTCTTAACACAGGAGGTACCTGCCGTGGTAGGAACTTTGTCGCAGAAGTAGTGCTGCTCTGGGCAGTGGTTCTGAGCAAGCTGATTGCCACAGTTCCAGGGAGCCAGGCAGTTCATCAAGTCATAAAATAATCTATCTTTGCCATTAAGGGTGAACTGCAGCTAAGCACAACTTCAAAAACTTCTCTTTAGTCTGATAGCTAAGTAAATTTTTTTTTTTAAACTTCTAAGTACTACTAGATATGTCTGGAGATCTTTCTGTTCTCTGCACTGCCCAAATAATTGGAATTGTCCTTTCTTATCTTTCCGTATATCTGAAGATTGTCTGAGAAACACTTCTACATCACCATCCTTGATCCCTTCCAGCAACAGAAATAAAGTCTGGTATGAGAAAAAGAACAGGGCAAACACTGAACACTTACTGCTCTGCCAAAAAGCCTTGGGAATAAGGGGTTACCTAGCGACACCCTTTTCTTGCTGTTTTCCCGACTCCCAACTATATAAATGCACTAGGTAGACATATAGAATGAGTTATGTCTTGATAAACTGTATTTCAAGTTTGTTGTGTTGTGGTAATGCTGACTTAAATTTTTTTGCAATATTTTAATATGTATATTCTGCGCTTTTCTTGCCTAAGCTTCCCTTCATGCCGTTCTTCCATATTAGTCATCTTGATGATTAATTAAATTTTACATTTGGTCAGCTTTTTGGGGCTAAAGGGCAGTAGAAAACATTGCTGGTACTCTGGGTGTCTGCCTTTTTCTTCTCTAGTTCTCTATTTTAGGAATTGAAATTATAATGTCCTTGGTTGTTCTGCCTGGATGGTAATTCCTTGTAGGCCTGTCTGGCTTCTCAGCTGTCTTTGCCAGGCTGTGAAAGGGTGTTAGTTGCGTTTCAAAGCCTTTAAATAATGCAGACAAAAAAACTCCAAACAAAATCCACATAAACTGTTACCAGTAAACATTGCCCATCTTTGTGCAGTAAAATGATATTCCAAGTCAGATCCAGGATAGAACTCATTCCCTTTTCTTAGGCTTAATGTTGAAGAGTAGGATTGCAGTAATTCAGAAGAACCTTGCCAGCATTGGGTGTAGTGTTTGCCTGGGTGTTTGTTCTTGATGGTTGGTTCTTGAGGCTCTGCCTGACCTTGCAGCTGGAAGCCTGTGGGTGTAGTTGATGCACACAGTGGGTAAGTTAGCAAAGGTAAAGTTTGCTCTACCTAAGGAAGAGAATTTTGTTTCAAGTGATGTAAGAGATAAAGGTCCTATTGCTCTGCTGCTTTTGGGCACTCTACGTGGTGGCAGAGCAACAGTAAGCCATAGGTTGCATCCTTCCGTGGCTGTGATGCCTTGGTTATAATAAATTGCTTAACAGAACAACGTTGTACTCTCATGGTATGAGTAGGAAAGGGTATAACTGCTCAGAGGCAGCAGACAGCCTTCAGCTTACAGATTCCTTGTGTGATGCTTTGCAAATGGTGTTCTGTGGGAGGGCCCTTTTAGTGGCAGCCACATCACGTGGCTGCAGGTGTCGGCAGCTAAGCTACTTGCCTAGTGGAAAAGAACCAACTACTTTCCATTATCTTACCCTTTTTAAATTTCTGTGTGAAAAGTAAAAGTTCTACAAGTGGGACTGTTTCCCTTGTCTAGAAACGAGGTCCGTGGGGCTATAGATGCCTGCGTTAAAGTGAAATTAACCTGTGTCTTTCCCCAGTATTAGGAGATACTTCATGTTTTGATCTGTTGCTTGTTTAGGAGTGAGGCACAGCATCGCTTGAAGATCAGGACCTGATTGAAATATGTGCTGTCCTTGAATAACATTTAAATTTTTCCTGGAGTCATCTCTCAACTGAAGTGTGTGACTGCACAAGTTGTGTGCATCTGCAATGTTCTTACTTTCTGATTTCAACTCTTTGCAGGGAACTGACACTTTTCTGGAGCAAGCTGCAGAGAAGACTAGATCCTTCTTTAGATTCCTTTTTGGAGAGATGTCGTCAGTTTGGCATCATTGCCAAAACACTACAGCATCTATTTTTCTTGATAAGAGTTATACAGTCTGAAGTAAGTAAGCTACAGTCCCAAGTCTTTGGGCACAGCTAGAACTGTTTACATGAATTTATTATTTTCTTAATAATTCTACTGAAACTGATAAGAAATATAACTTAATTCATTATTCATGCTTTCTAATTAAGTGCCTAATAATGTACTAATAAAAATCTCTGGAAAATGCCTGCCAGTGTAATTTTGTGTCAGCGTGATCCTGTGAAGTGATCTTCAATCAATGTGGAGAGTTAAGTTTGTTGCTTTGAAAGTACAGTATGATAGGATTTTGCAAACAAAGCATAGCTGTGTTTTGATCTGCTGCCTGTTCAGAGGTGAGACACAGAAGAATTTTCTGCAGAATCTCTAAGAGATGGAGGCTTGACTGGAATGTCTTTTATTTTTGTATTCTAAGAAAATACCCCGTCCTCAAAATATGTAATATAATCACATCCGGACTTAGGCTTTCTATTCTGATGCCTCTCTTTAGAAAGTCACAGAAAGGTGCAAAAGATGCTTGACAGCAGTTTTTATAAACTTGTTGTCTCTGTTTAAGTACTAATGGGAAGACTTTTAATTGATCTCAGGAGGCCAATCCAGCATGCTCCTTGTGAGCAGAGCTACAGGATAGTTTGGCCACCACCCTTGTAGGATGGCTGGCTGCTCAGTGGGATGTCTCTGTCTGCCTTCAGTGTCTGCACTGATTCTTGCAGTTGGTTGTACTGTAATTTCCTGTGTCCAGTCACTCTGTGAGAGTAAATTTGTGAAAGGCGGTTAGGAATGCAAATTAATCAGGGACACTATTGATGGAGAAAGAAACTAACTGACAGTAACAGGGTTTTAACTTTCAGTAGCAGTATTATATGGATCATAGACCTTAAATTAGATATGGAATTTTTCTTTAGGAGTATCACCATTTCCGTACGTTTTCAAATAATTCTTCCTTAAAAACAGCATAGTTTTTGCACATGTTGAATAGAATTTACCACATGAACTATTATGAATGTTTCAATAAACAGTAGTTTGCTTATCTCTATGCATTCTGACATCGTCATGGGTTAATTCAGATTTAAGATGGATAAAACATACAAGATTCCTTTTTTCAATTCTATATCTGTCCAGCTTCAAGTTTGTTTGCCTGTGAGTCTGTTTCACTGCCTGGAATTAATATTGTGACTCAAATGAGTTACCGAGTGTGATTTGACAAGAGCACAATGAGTGCCAGAGTCACAGCTTAGAGTCAGAGTAGAATCAGAAGGATTGTATGATTGTCCTTTTGACAGATCATAGAGTCCAGAAGTCTGATTTGGCAGAGATGCATTCCACCAGGGACCGCACAGAAACGTGCTTGGTCCTAATTTCTCTAAAGTTGGCCCTTTTCTATTTGTAAGACACGCATGAGTGTGCACTTACTATATAAATCATAATATATTGGTAACTATACGTCATGTTTTTCTGTGTTTCCTGCTAAACCATATTAAAACTTCTTTTGGAAAAATAGCTTTTAAAACTCCAACTGAATTAAGAAGCACAGCATGATGTCCAGTGGGCACAGTGAATGCTGAGTATAAAGAGCTTGCTGTTAACTTGTTCTTTTATTACAGTCTGGGCTGGTGCAGGTGTGGTTATGGTAGCCACATGTCAGCTCTCTTAAGTTACTCCTAAGTGTCTTCACTGTTACTTGTCTTTACTAAGAATTGCTAAATAGTTATTCATGCATTCAGATTCTTTATGCTGAAAAAATATGCCTTTGGAACAAGGTTAATTTTCAATTTTGTCCATGTAGAATTTGGAATATGTAGGTTTTTTTAATTAGCATGTGATTAATGTAGGTGTCTTCCTGATGCTATTGAGCAGCACCTCAGAGTTGCACAGACTTCTCAGAAACTGTTTGGAGGTGAAACACCAGTAATCTTCATCAGGAATCATTTCTGCTACTGTACTGCTTATGCTCTTGGAAGGTTATTTTGTTTCAGAGAGTGAATTTGCGTAAATTTCCTTATTGCACAGTACCCTATGTTCTAAATATCTCACGTGAATGCTGCAGGAGGAATGTACATAGAAGATTTATACCATTGTCTTTTAGACATTGGACTTATGGTTGAGAGTCAGATAAGAGAGAGAGGAGTTAGAACAATGTTTTGCAACATCTAATGCCTAAACTAGGGTGCTCTAAGTGTGTAGTGGTTCCCATCACTTGAAAAGCAGAAGAGGTTCCTCACATAACAAACTACAGTTCTCTCGAGGGTGCTCAGTGACTCAGGCACTTGACACTTAGAAGCCCAAATGCATTCGGAATAGGCTGTAGTCTGTTGCATGCTCTTGTTTCACGTTTGGTTTTCTTTCTAGAAAGAATGTACTTATCAAAGAAAAGTAACGGGTTTTTTGTGACCATTCGTTGTTTGTGTTTTTCTGATTTTTTTTTTTTTTAAACAGGCAGAAGAAGCGGGACTTGCTGTGTCTGTTTTGTTATGTGTGAGAGCCCTTCAGATCAGATCCAGTGGAAGCGATGAAATGAAGACGTCAGTGTGTAAAACAATTGCATGCCTCTTACCAGAAGACCTTGAAGTTAGAAGAGCCTGTCAGCTCACAGAATTTTTACTTGAGCCGACTTTGAGTGGATTTAATGCATTGGAAGAGCTCTATATGCAACCAGACCAAAAATTTGATGAAGAAAATGCAGTGGTTCCAAATTCACTCCGCTGTGAGCTGCTGTTAGCTTTGAAAGCATATTGGCCATTTGATCCTGAATTTTGGGACTGGAAGACTTTGAAACGGCATTGCCTTAAACTTTTAGGGAAGGTAGCTTCTGATTCTGAAGATGATACTGGTTGTCATATGTCACTGAATGAAACTGACATGTTAGAAACTTTCTTTAGTGACTACGATGAGACAAGAGAACACAAATATTATGATGGGAAAGACACAATGAACCACCCTAAGGAAAAATCAAGAGTAAAAAAACCAATTGGTTCTTCAGAAAGGTACCAGAGATGGCTTCAATATAAGTTTTTTTGTGTACTCTGCAAAAGAGAGTGTATAGAGGCCAGAATACTGCATCATTCCAAGATGCATATGGAAGATGGTGTGTATACATGTCCCGTATGCACAAAAAAGTTCAAGAGAAAGGAATTTTTTGTGCCGCATGTAATGGAACATGTTAAAATGCCACCTAGTAGAACACACAGACCTAAGAAGAAAATAATTCTGAAAAAAGAGAGATCACCCCAAAAGACAACAGCGTCCAGTAGCCCCTCCCCAGCATTTCAGGAAAGGTCACACCAGTCACAGTTCTGTGAAAGCTTTGACAGTGACACACATGAATATGTCACATTCAGCCAACTGGAAAATTGCCAGTTGCAAGACAGAGACATCTACCCATGTCCTGGGACAGATTGTTCCAGAGTATTTAAACAGTTTAAATACTTAAGTGTACATCTGAAAGCTGAACATCAAAACAATGATGAGAATGCAAAACACTACTTGGATATGAAAAATAGGAGGGAGAAGTGTGCTTTCTGCCGCCGGCACTTCATGACATCCTTCCACCTGCGGGAGCATGAGCGTGTGCACTGCGGGCCTCAGCCATACATGTGTGTGTCCATGGACTGCTACGCCAGGTTTGGCTCAGTTAATGAGCTTCTCAATCACAAACAAACACATGATGATCTTCGTTACAAATGTGAGCTAAATGGTTGTAATATTGTTTTCAGTGACTTAGGACAGCTTTACCATCATGAGGCACAGCACTTCAGAGATGCCTCGTACACCTGCAATTTCTTTGGTTGCAAAAAGTTTTATTATTCAAGAACTGAATTTCAGAATCATCTTGCAGCACATAATATCCAAGTGTCAAATGGGGAAGGAAAGCAAACACTGAACCTTGAAGAGTCAGTTTCAAAAGACAAATGCAGTTATCTTCCAGAGTCTCAGCTTCTTGAACAATCTGAAAATTCCAGTCTGAATGATAACTTGGATCCCTCAGGCTCTCAGGAAATTCCACAGTTGAAGGAAGAATCTTTCTCTGACAGTGAAGATCTAAATAGCGAAAGTAATTGCAGCCTGCATTGTGGAGAGCACAGGGCAGATGCTGCAGTAAGCCAAGGTCAGGCGTCTCCTCTGCTGCTTGAAACAGTGGCTCACAACCAGTCAGTTCCAGGTTTAGTTGTGTCCCAGGAGGGAGTCTTCCATCCAGCAAAGGTGAAACAACAGTGTTCCAATGTGGCAGTTTGCTTTGATGAAAAAACCCTTTCCTGTGGTTTTGAAGGCTGCTGTTCCATCCACAAAAATTCCAGAAGTATGCAAAAACACCTTCGAAGGGCCCATCCATACAACTTTAAAGGTAAAAGAAATACGGAGATGAAAACTAAATACTTTTTTGATCTGTTGAGTGATGCTCAGGACAATAAATCCCCTACAGACATGAATACAGAGTTAGGTCATAATTCTGATACAAATACTGGCTCTCCAGAAAGTGTGTGTTGTGCTTTAGATGATAAAGGAAACAATGGTCTGAGGGAGGAAACTTGTCCTTCTTCCCCAGAAACATATTTTTATGACAGTTATAAAGAATCAAATATTGAAGACAACATGTTGGAACTAATGTTAGGCTTGAAACATCTAAGCTTAAAAAATGCTAACATTCAGAATTCTTCAAGACACAAACCTTTTCTAGGCTATTCATCTAAGGATGCCAAGTGCCCTGAGTTAGTTGATGAAACTACCTCAAAATTTCAGCTTCAAGAGCAAGAAGATAATTTACCCAGCCAGTACCTTACTCAACTGGCAGCTAAACCATTTTTTTGTGAATGTCACGGATGTACATGTGAGTTTGTGACCAGAGAAGCTCTCTTAATGCATTATGTTAAAAAGCATAACTATTCAAAGGAAATGGTTCTTCAGCTAAATATGTTCCAGCATCGGTATTCACCATTTAAGTGTCATATTTGCCAAAGGTCATTTACAAGAAAAACACACCTTCGAATTCACTATAGAAACAAACATCAAATTGGCTGCGAGAGGGTAGCTCACAAGGTGTGTCCTAATGAAAAACTTGATCATGTAGGTTTATGTGCAGAGGACATGCATAAAAACAGCACTGCCCCAGCACCTGCCTGTGCGAACAGTCTTGGATTCACTGAACATTTGGACCACTCTGAGCAGCTGTGTCATCGAAAGAAGGATGACTGCTGTTCTGAGTCAGACTTGGAGTCCAATGAAGAGACAGACAATACTGTAACAAGAAAAGCACCTAACATGAATTCTTCTCTGGACAGTCATAGGGAAGAACTGGAAGCAAGACAGGGAAGAGGAAGCAAAAGAACAGTTGCTAAAGGAAACTTATGTTACATATTGCATAAGTACCACAAACCATTTCATTGTATACATAAAAGCTGCAACTCAGCATTTACAAACCAGAAAGGTTTGATTCGCCATTACAGAACGGTTCACCAGTACAATAAGGAACAGCTCTGCTTAGAAAAAGACAAAGCAAGAACAAAAAGGGAACTTGTCAAATGTAAAAAAATATTTGCATGCAAACACAAAGAGTGTGGTAAGCGTTTTCTGTGTTCTAAAGCTCTTGCTAAGCATTGTAGTGACTTCCACAATGAAATCTTAGAGGATCAAAAACTGCTTTCTGAAGCTGAGTCTGCCAGATTTGCTTGTAACCAAGCCCACTGCCCTGCTGTATTTTATACTTTTAATAAGCTTAAACAACATTTAATAGAAGAACATGCTAATGAAGAAAAACTAAACAAAGATTTTGAAATCCATTGTGACCTTAATGGCTGCAATCGAATTTTCACAAATTACAGTCACTATTCTCAACACGTGTATTTCAGACACAGTGAATATTATGATAGTCTCTTTGGAAATCAGAAAGAGGAGGAAGATAATGAAGATAAAAGTGAGCAAAATTATTTGAAAGACAGCTTTGACACAAGTAAGCAGAATGGGAAGCAATTAAAAGAAAAAGCTAAAAGAATTAACAGAAGTAGAGAAAAGCATTTACTGAGTTTCAAAACAAAAGAGGAAGCCCTCCAAATGTGCAAAGAGAAGTCTAACCAGACCCAGTACCCCTGCATGGTCCAGGGGTGTCTGTCTGTCGTCAAACTGGAGAGCAGCATAGTGAGGCACTATAAGCGCACACACCAGATGACCAACATGTACATAGAGCAGCGCCTTCAGAAACTTGTTCTTTGTGTTAAATGTGGCATCATGATTGAAAAGCAGTCTTGTTCTGACACAACTTCAGACTTGGATAAAAAAAGTGTAGAAGTTAATGAGGATAATTCAGGTAATCCTGAGCCCGTGCAGGAAAGTGACAAACCTCTTGTTCCAAACCCTGCCTGTGATCCTCCAGTCATGAGCAATGAAGACCAAAAACAAAGTCCACCTAGTAGTGTGAGTTTTGATGCCAGTGCCTTTGTGCATTCAGGCACTTTAAAATATAACCACAGCTCAAAGAACACCTGTTTTGATGAGCCTAATGGTAGGGAGACAGCTATGTCTAAAACTGAAGATTTTTCTGAAAACAGTGAAAGAGAGAATAGCTCTTGTTTCTCCAGTTTACAATTAGAGTTGCCAAGAGAGAAAGACCCAGAAGGGTGTCAGCGTAGTGCTGTTAATCTGAATGCAAAAAGAAACATGCTTTGTGCTGCAAAAGACAAATTTCAAAAGCCTGCAGTGTCCAAACCATTTGATTTAAAGACATATAAACCAATGGGATTTGAGTCTTCATTTTTAAAATTTATTCAGGAAAGTGAGGGAAAAGATGATGATGATGATGATGATTGTGATGAGGTAGCAGAGTGGGAGTCTCCTGAGCAGTTGCCAAAAGATGAAACCTTGCTAAAAGAGAGAGACGGTCAGGAGGATACACCAGTAAACAACTTTGTAGACGATGAAAATGTAATCATAACCCCGAATAATCCTGGGCAGCTAACAGAGATCCAGCCCTTGCTGTCAGAGTCCTCATCTGCCCCTTCTTTGGAAAATCTGAGGGCAATCTTGGACAAGGCCCTAACAGACTGTGGAGACCTTGCCTTAAAACAGCTGCATTACTTACGACCAGTAGTTGTTCTTGAAAGATCCAAGTTTTCCACACCTCTCATAGACTTATTTCCAACAAAAAAGGCAGATGAGCTGTGTGTAGGAAGTACATAGTAGCTTTATTTAGAGCAGATTGCCTCCACTACTGCTATATGGGGAGAACTTCAAATTAGAACAGTAATTGTTACAGTCCACATTTTTAGGTTAGTTTAGACGGTTTAATTCCATGAATGTATAATACCTGTCAAAAGTATTGGCCAAGTGAACTTAGCTCCCCATTTTTTTCAATGAACCATGCTGATTTTGGTGCTATTTAACACATCAGAATACTGGGGGCTTCCTCTTGAAGAGTAAATGTGCATGATTGTATACGGAACAAGTACTGGGGTACCAGGGGTTGGGGGGCGATGGAGTTATTACTTGACTTGAATGTGCACCCTAGGGTGCTTTGTGTAACATATTGTACACTACAGCATCTTATATTTTTTGAGTTATGAGTTTCAATAAATTACAGTTTTTCACCCATTTGTTTACTGTACAGTAAATCTTTAATGTTCTTTACTTGTAATTGAGTTTGGGACCATTCAGAGTGCATTGGAAAATGTTGCTTAAGTTTTATGCATTTGTAGATAATTTATCAGACTGATGAAATACAGAAAAGTAAAGTATTACATTTTTATTTTACAACATTCTCTGTGCATTTTTCAGATTTGAAAGAATTATAATTAGTGAGGGCAGAAATTAGGGACAAGAAAATTCTTGTTCCTTTAAAGGCAGAAGGTGCTTCTGAGACAGTGTGGCACCACCTGACTGTGTGACAAGTGTTGCCAGACTTCCAAGCAAGTTGTGTCACATGAAAATGTCAGTGCGCACTTTGGGTTCCCTAGTTAGCGTTTTTGACACTGAATAAAACCTAGCTGGCAAATTCACCAAAAGAGTCAGCTGATATTTTAAGATGTTTCTTACTGATTTGTGTCTCATTTCTTGCCACACTTGTGGCTACATCATGAGGCCCAGAATCCCTGTCCCCTATGAATAGTATTTCCCCATCTCCATGGGGAGGCTAATGAGCAAGCAGCAAGCAGCTTCTTAGTGGTTGAGGGCTTGGGAGTTTTGGGGACATTCTTGGTTTTATACCATGATCTGAAAAGCAGCAGTGGAAATGAAATGGAGAAAACTTTGGGAAATGTGGTTTAAAACAGACTGTGAGTACTGGCTGGATGCAGGAATGATGGCAGTTATCAAGTTATCTACTGAACTGTGGTATGACCAAAACTAGGCAGAAATGGCATCTTTGTACTGCACTTGGAAAAAAAGTTATTTGGGCATCCTTAAAATAAAAGTTAGATTGAAAATAATACACAAAGCAGGTGAAGTGTAGTTTATTGCTTGCCTTTTCCTGTCGTTTCCTCTCTGTAAACCATAAGCTTCTTGTAACAAAAGAAATACGATGTATGAGTCATCCCGTAAGTTTTTAAAAATGAAAGTAAGTTAGTGTCAAAAGGTTAAGTACTGCAAGCAGGGTCAGACACCCCTCAGTGTGTTCCAGAGCGACTGTGTCTCTTTAGAACAACAGAAGAAATACCTATTAATGGCAGGTTTGTGTTGTGTTTTAACATACTCAAATCTTCAAGACCTCAGAATAGGAGAAGAGATTAACTGCAGGCTTAATAGATGTGTGGTGACTGCTTCAGACCAGAGAGACCCCAGTACCCTGCTGAGGATTTGAGTACCCCACGGTCCACATAAATAGTAAATTCCTTGAGGTTTTGAGCCTTCAGTTTTTCATCAAGCAGCCATATTTCCACTTTCCATATTTCCAGTTTCAAATATGACAGTATAAAGCATTCTAACATTTAAAATACTTAGCTTTGAATGAGGGAAATTAGATGAGAATGCAGGATGAAATGAGACAGAAAATACATGTGCATATGCTACAGACCAGGGAAGTGGTGAAACACAGACAAGGTGCCAGCTTTGGTTTTATGTAGTCCTAAAAATGTACCAAATCTTTTAAAAAGTAGTTTTGATGTCATTGATGGCTTCGTGTAACTTAAAGCATGGTGAGTATAGTCAGGAAAATGGCAGTGATTAAATGCAAGACTGATGCTGAATGTGGTGTTGCATTATGTGGCTCATAAGAGACCAGTAAAGGACTTTCTACATGGGGAACAGCAGAGAGAGAAAGTTTTTACCAAAGCAATTATCTGCCTTAAAAAACAGGAGACAGTTTTGTGACGACTCCTGAGGCTGGCAGGTTTTCATAAGAAATTTGAATGGTAATACAGCTTGTTTACCTGGGCCAGAAACCAGAAGAAAATTTAAAAATTAAAAATGGAATTAGTTTCCAAGGTGCTGCTTTATGATGTAGATGCAGCTTTTGGTAAATGGACTGTTTAAGGTATTACATTGTAAATAATGTAAACTTAAGAGTGTTTTTTATATGTAGTTTTTGACTAGTTACACATTTGCAAACCTGGAGGTTTTTAAATGTAGGTTTTGCTTTCTGCTTTCATTGGACAGTTGGTTGTAGACTGACAGGTGGAAGTTTGTTTACCTGGGCTAACAGTTCAGTGTGACCATTTTACCTATAGACACAAGAAAACCCTTTAGAGAAGTTTGCATTGATTCCTTTATGTTGCGTACGTCATTGCCAGTGAACAACCTCATGGAGTTTGTGAATTAATTGTTTTTAAAATTAAAAATATTTTGGGACCACAGAACTTGCCCAAAAATAAGGCACAAAAGAGTTTCTGTATGGCACGATGGAAGCTTTTCTGCTTAATTTTAAATCTGTGACTTTGAGTTTGCATTTCCTGTATGCTGTTCATATAAGCTCTGCTGCAAACTTGCCACCAAAGAACTCTACCAGATCATACAAAATTACACAATCCTATTGTGCTTAAGCTGCGTATTAAACTTCTTCAGAGTTCCAACTTTTCTGTTAAAAATTTAATCCTGCCACTTGATGCATAAACAATTTTGCATATTACATATTAATTCTGTGACAATTCTGTAGTGCCATGGAACAACTTGTGTGTAAAACTTTCATTTCCTCAGAAGTAATTCTGCCAAATGAGTAATATTGCCAAATGAGTTACTGCATGTGCATAAATCACCACCACTGCGCACGGGGCAGGCTGGTACCTGTTGCACATCTGGTGTTACAGAGCCCATGGAGTAAATTGCTGCTGTTCAGTTACTGGTATTTCCATAGGCTGGGATATACCACAGACAGACGTCATTTCTGTCTGCCACATGTGGAGTCAAGTCCTGCGACACTCCTCAGACCAAGAGTTAGGTTTAGAAAGTGGTGAGTGGGTTTTCCTCCAGGGCTGCACAGAGGCATCTTGGAGGCATTTTCCTGTGGTGGTGTGGCACCCTGTGCACTGCCAGCACTTTGAGCAATGTGGGCTCAAGCTGTTCGTATTTCTTTCGAAAGACACCAGTGCAGCACTGGTGAATCAGCTCCGTCCTTGTTACAGAAATTATATCTTGCCCTTTTCAGAGGCTGACAGTGTATTTCAGTCTTTGAATTCCTCTTGTCTCAGCGAGGTAATAGGTGTCACAGCATCAAAACTGTGCACCTAGAATCCACATATTTATCCCGATTTCTTTTTGGGCTTGTTTATCTGGTCTAAATTGCCTGGCATGGGTGGGTACCAGGAAAGGAAGCCACAAAAGGGTGAAGTTTTTACTATTTCTGTTTCCATGCTATGAGGTAGACCATCATTTCCCCTTCCAAGTGCTACCAGAACTTGTCTTACAGTGAAGATGCAACAGTTCCAGCTTCTTTCTTTCAAACATATCAGAGAAATGTTTTGTTCCACAGTAAAGGAACACCATCACATTGCCTTCCTGAAAAAAAAAAGAATTACTGTGAACAGCAGGTACCTCAGAAAACACAGATGCAAGTTCATAACCAGGGAATGTTGCTTCCATTTTTAAAATTACTGCCTTCAGATGTGTGGATTTTATTGGACAATGGTTGTGCATGCCTAAATTCCCTAAGGCTATGGGGCTGCCCTGCCATGTTCCCACGGGTACTGAAAAACTGTAAATACCTTTACAAACCTTCCAGGCTGACTTCTGTCCTTCTGGCAGAGCTCTCAGCAGAGCCAACAGGTTAGTTCCATGATTTTTCTTGCCAGTTGTTTTATGTTTGTCCTTGCTTTTGCAAGGTCTTTGAATGTTATGATGCTGGTAAAGCCTTGTGATGTTGTTTTGCAAATTCTGCATCTTGAGTTGAATTATTCAAGAGAAATTCAATTTCCAGTTGAGTCCTCCCATGTCTTGTCAAGAATCTGAGCGTGGTTATGGCAGAGAGCAGGGGAAATGAAACCACCTTGCCTTTCTCTGGCTCTGGTCTCCCCCCTGAAGTGCCAGCCAGCAGCAGGCCTGACTGGGAGCAGCACTGCCTCGTCTGCCCTGGCAGTATTTCTTCTTCAGGAACATACCAGCTTACAGAAAATGCTGGGCTTCAATATATTTTACAGGGGGTTCTGCTAACTAGTTAACAAAGGTAACTGATAGAAAATGAGACAATGAAGTCGGCATTCTTTTATTAAAAGTTAAGTGATTAAAAATAGACTGGTTCTGTTATACTTTGGTAGAAATAGATGAATGACTGATATTAAAATGCCGTATCAAGAACTGGCTAAACAGGAGCATTCATTAACACCCCTCCTACTGTGTCTCATGTTACACAGTGGTTGTGCTCTGCATGGCATGTGTGTTTCCGCTGCTGCTGGGTGAGCTCTGGGTTTCAGCAGCACTGTGCTGGCTTCACAGAGCATTACAGAGACCAAATATGAAGCAGGTGTTTTAGCTCTAAATAAATATTTGATTCCTTGTAGGGTTCTATACATTTTATTTCCCAAAACATTCTATTTATTCTGACTCAGAAAAAGAGGTGTGCTTACCTTCAGAATGAACTGAGTTAGGCAAAAACCATGATAAAAATTGCTTAAAGTGTTGCAAAACCCTGAGGAGTAACCCTTCCCTCGTATCATGGATGTTCCAGTTCCTTCATGGCCCTTCACTGGATTCACTCCAGTTGCTCCATGTCTCTCTTGTGCTGGGGAGTGCAGTTCATGGTTGGTCACTGCTGTGTGCCAGGTTAACCTGATGCCGCAGCTCTTCCCCAGCGAGCTTGTGTAGCAGCTGCCTCTGTGGCAGATCCCTGGTGGCTTGGCCAGGAGTGGCAAATCCCGTGAGTTCTTCCATGTTTTTTAAAAAAAAGAAGGAAGCCACATTCTGGGAATTTCCCTGCAGCAGTATCCGTCTGCATTGGGCAATGGGGAGTCCCAGAGCAAGCAACCAAATGGTTTTACGGAACATGTGCTGTGCCAGCCTGCTTTGTTTTAGAAAGGACTTAACAGAGCTTACCATAGTAAAGAGTCAACGACACTGCGTTGCACAGAGATAAAAAGCAGGTGTTGGGAGACAGCCAAGGGGCTGCCTGCAATGCGCTCCGGGGAGAAGATCAAGTACTAGAGCAGTCAGTGTTAATTTTTGTACTTCTTTTGGTGTTGCTGTAAAAGGATTTGGACAAGTACTAGCAAGGGTTTACATGAATTATTCTGCGCAGTTTGAGTGACTTAAGAAAAATAATTTAAACATCGGGTGCATTGACGCCCAAATCCTCGCTGGGACACCCCCCACGTGCCTTTGACCCAGCCCTGCGGGCTCTTGGCTGGACCGGCTGAGCCGAGCCGAGCCGAGCCCAGCCCG
>VWZG01003243.1:98287-124579 GCA_013396735.1 Grallaria varia | reverse complement strand
CTCGGGCCCGCCTCTCTCCCCGAGCCCGCCCCTCTCCCGGGCTCCTCTCCCCGGGCCCGTCCCCTCCTCGGGCCCGCCCCTCTCCTCGGGCCCGCCCCGCCCCTCTCCCAGGGCCCGCCCCGCGGCTCCTCCGGCCGCCAGGCGGCGCTGCAGCGCGCGGGGGGCGCGGCGGCCATGGCGCTGCCTGGTGAGCTGTGGGTAGAGCTGCCGGCCGAGCGGCGCATCTTCTGCTCCGTCCTGCTCTTCTCTTGGGCCGTCTACCTCTGGGAGGCCTTCCTGGCTCACCGGCAGGTCGGCGGGGGTCTGACGGGGCTGTGCCGGGCGCGGCTCGGCCTCCCGTGGCGGGGGGCCGGGGCCGGGCGACGCGAGGCCTGTCGCCTGCCCGGGGAGGGCTCGGCCGGGGCCGGGGGCGCGGGCTCAGCGCGCTGTAGTGGGTGCTGGGGGCGCTCCCGACCGTGAGCTGTGTGAGTGCAGTGCGGTCACCGGCGGGCCAGCACCCGCAGCAGCTCCATCCTCCTCCTCGGGGCAGCTGAGAGAGCGGGAAGCGCAAAAATGAGGAAACGCGTGGGCTGAAGTAACAGATGAAGGACAGAGGGGAGAACCCCGCAAGCGCTGCCCAGGCCGTCCCTCACCACCTCCAGGAGCAGACGATGCCTGGGCGGCCTCCGATGAACAGCCACCCTGGAGGGCACATCCCACGCCCCTTTTCTTCCTGCGGAGTGTATCATTATACAGCGCGGAGTGTCCCTTCTGCCGGGTCGTGGCTGTCTCCTGCACTGAAAGTGAAATAGCGCCTCGTTTGTGCAGCCACGCCGTAGATCTGTGCTCTGGTGAAGTCGCATGGTTTGCGTCGGAGGAGCTGGTGTTTGGTTTCAAATCCTGCTTAGTTGTTACTGTGGTGCAGTCAGTCACATCATGTGGAAAAATAAGTTTGTGTGATGTAATCTGTATTTGAACTATTCTAAATAATAACCCAGCAAATCAGTTGCTGGTTATAGCATTAATCATTATACTTCAGTTTTGTATTTGAAACTTAAAAGAAAACAGGAATTTAGGAATATTTGTTATTTTGTGTGTTGGGTTTTTTTTTATAATCTTTCTGTGGTGGCCTGTGGGATTAACGTAGATGTTAATTTTCAATCTTATTTGACTCCTTAAAAATATTAGATGTAGACTTTAAGTTTCTTCTTCAATTTTTCAGAGACGGGTGTATAGAACAACAACACATGTACCACAGGAACTGGGACAGATCATGGATTCAGAAACATTTGAAAAATCTCGTCTCTATCAGCTGGACAAAAGTACTTTCAGCTTTTGGTCAGGCCTCTATTCAGAGGTTGAAGGCACTGTAAGTACATTTCATACAATATTTTTCATGTACTTGAACCGTGAAATACTTTGGTTCTTAATGATCCTGTGCAGCTGCAGCATTGGCGTTCTGGCATCTTTTGGCAAACACTGACATTTGGAACACGCAGAATTCTGTGTTCCTTGTTTGTGGCTGTATTTACCCTATAAAACCAAATAATTAGTCAGACAGCATGTAATTTCGCTCTGCAGTGCTGAGTCATACTGCACAACTACAACATTACCTTATGTTTTATTATATTTATTATATTATGGTTTCTGTTGACAAATAGCATGAGAGCTGTGTTTGGAGGGGTGCAAGTATGTTAATTTTTAGATGAAATTTAAGTAAAAATAAAAAGAGCCCGTGAGAACAAGGAGAGTACCAATTGATACTTCTCATACATAAGAATTATACTGGTCAAGTAATGTTCACATATATGAAAAAACAGAACCACTGAGTTAGAACAAAGTGTATTTGTATGTGATTTTCGAAGAGTCTTAAGGGTCTTAGAGACTTTCAACTCACTGCTGAAATGCATTGCTCATCAGTAGCACAACTGGGTTAAAAAGGAATCTTGAAGTGCCTGGCATTGCAAAGTATAATTGAAGTATGATCCTACTTTATGATGAACCTAAGAAAGCAAAAATGACAGTCATGAAAGATGATGAAAATAGGACTGTAAAGTAGAATCCATCATGTAACTGTAGAACAATGATGCAAACCCAGTACTTAAGACTTGTGACACCTGACTTTCACATTTCCTCATCTCCTTTGTGCAGCCCAACCTGTACTTCGTTTCCTTTTGTATGAACTTGCAAGGATGTTGTGTCTGTGCAGTCTTGTTATATTCTTCTTGTTGGGATTTTTGGTGTGCTGAGTAGAACTCAAGACAATTCTTATGTGAGTTCAAAAACCTTTTGTGTTTCTGACTTTGCAGGCTTTATTTAGTTTGTAAATCCAAGCTGCTCTCCAGCAGTGGTTTGGTGGGCAGGGTGAAGTGATACTGCTTGGCAAATGCAATGAGTCAGAAGGCTCTGAAGCTTTATCTTGATACCAAGAGCTTTAGCCAAAACAGGTTCCCTTGTTGTTTTTAAGGAAAATATACATGGATTGGAATGCAACTCTTTTGCCCCTGAGTTCAGTGCCCTGCTATTCAAAGAGCCTGATCAGCAGTCTGTGCTTATCTTCATACAGGCTCTTGTTGTTATGGTCCTCCACAACATTGGAGCCACTAAATTGGATTTGCCAGATGGACTGTTACATGAGTGAAGAACTGGCTCGATGTATCCAAAGAGATAAAGCCAGGGGCTCAGTTTCCAAGTGGAAACCAGCGGTGGCTCTAAAGGGTCCATACTTGGGTGAATGCTGTTTAGTATCTTCAGTGGGACTGAGTGTGCCCTCAGCAGGTTTGCAGCTGACACCAGGCTCAGTGGGGAGCTGATGGGCAGGAGGGATGGATGCTGTCCAGGATGATCTTGACAGGCTGGAGGAATGGGGTTGTGCAAATCTCATGGAGTTCAGTACAGCCAAGTGCAAGGTACTGCAAATGGGTCAGGGCATTCCCAGCACCAGCACAAACTGGGGGATGAGTGGATTGAGAGCAACCCTGTGGAGAGGGACTTCAGGGTCCTGGTGAATGAAAAACTGGACCTGAGCTGGCAGTGTGCAATTGCAGACCAGAGAGAAAACTGTGTCCTGTGCTGATCCACAGCAGTGTGGGCAGCAGGGTGATTCTGCCCCTCTGCTCTGCTCAGGTGAGACCCCATCTGCAGTGCTGCCTCCAGCTCTGAGTGTCCAGTGCATGAAAGACACAGGACCTGTCAGAGTGGGTTCAGAGGAGGCTAAAGAAATGGTCAGAGGGGTGGAACACTTCTTCTTCAAAGACAGGCTAAGAGAGTTGGGGTTGTTGGGAGCTGGTGGTAAGCCACAAAAGGCTGGCTCCCTGATCACTGAAACTTCATGCCACTTATGCATATTAGGAAACAAAATTGAAGTTCATTTGCTACAAGTTACATAGTTCTTTTATTTGTTAGTATTCTACTTACTGTTGGTTAAATTATTCTCATGCTAATTCTTAGTCTTTTCTTTTGAGTTGATGGGTTTCTTGGGTCAGTGGTCTGTGAAGAAGCTGTGGCTGCCCCATCCCTGAAAGTGTTCAAGGCCAGGTTGGAGGGGGCTTGGAGCAACGTGGTCTAGTGGAAGGTGTCCCTGCCTGTGGCAGGGGGGGTGGAATGAGGTCCTTTCCCACCCAAACCATTCTGTGATCATGCCTGCCTGTGTGGGAAAAGCATACCTTTTGCTTTCTCTCATGACCTTTTCTTTCTATTCTGTCCCTGTTTCTGTAATAGCAGGTCTACAATGATTTCGGCAGCTGATTGATTTGTTAAAGAAATTAGTGCATCCAGCTGTCTTCCACACCTGAGCCACAAAATCCAGACTATGCTGGTGCTTTCTAAGCAGCAGCCAAAACCAGTTACTAAGTCAACAACTGTCTTAGTTTGTATGTTGTTCTACTGTTTCAGCTGTGATGGTGATAGCTGGAAAATAGGTATGTCTCAAACTGCTGCTGCCATTATTGAATTGATTGTGTTGTAGTGATGCTGATGTTCAAAAGCCAAGGGAAAAAAACCATGGAATATGTGAGTTAAAGCTACCTGCTTTCTTGGGCACTGGTCTGAATAAGCAGTTTTTGGAAGAGTCAGCTGCCCGGTCCTGCCCTTGGGTCACAACAGCCCCAGGCAGTGCTCTGGCTGGGGGCAGTGTCTGGAAAGCTGCCCCTTGGGAAAGGACCTGGGAGTGCTGATCAACAGTGGCTGAACATGACCTGATGTATACTCACGTGGCCAAAACAGCCAAGGGTGTCCTGGCATGCAAGGGGTCAGTCTCTTCTCCCTGGTTCAACTGGACCAGAGGAAATGAGCTTAAGTTATGACAGGAGAGGTTTAGATTGGATATTATACTTCTTATATTAGACATTATATATGTTGTGTATTATATTTCTTCACTGAATGGATGGTCAAGCATTGTAACAGAGAACAAGAGGAAACAGCCTCAAGTTAAACCTCCCAACAGGGGAGGTTTATCTGGGATGGAAGATTTCTTAATGGAAAGGGTTGTCAAGCCCTGTCTGCTCGGGGCAAAAGTGGAGTCACTGTCCCTGGAGGGATGTGTGAATGGGGACATGAGTTTCTGGTGGGCTTGGCAGTGCTGGATAGCAGTTGGACTCAATGATCTTAGGGGGCTTTTCCATCCTAAATGTTTCTGTGATTATATTCTACAACCAAATGGATAGCCCTCATGTGTAGGGTATGTGCAGCTTCTTCTCATGTCTGTGATGGTGAGTTGTTGGTCCTGTCTGTGGTGCTGAGCGGTGTCTTTCTGTTTCTTGGAACTGTCCTGGGTTTATCACATTCCAGCTCAAATGAGGTGGCCTTTACTGTCTGGGTTTGCCACTTTCTTAAACTGCATCCTTTATTGGCTTTTGGAACTGCCTGAACTTGAAAGAGGTTGTTGAAAGAGCCAAAGCTGATGAAACTGCATGTCAGTTTTGCAGCCTTTTGCCTTTAACAGGTTGAAGTATGATTCATTAATGCAGCAAGTTAATTGAAGGGAAAATGCTGTGTTAGAATTACTGGTATGCCTTATTTCAGCCAGACATTCCAGGTTTGCTTTATCTCTGTTAAGATCAGAGGGGGAGAAAATGCCTAATTATAAAACTTGTCTTATTCACCCTTAAAAGGTCCTTATCATGCTGAAATTTTAGTAGACTAAAATGACAGTCTGTTTCATGCTCCGTCTGTGGTATGTGGTTTTGTTTTCAAGATGATTCTCCTCTGTGGAGGAATTCCTTTTCTCTGGAAACTGTCTGGTCAGATCTCTGGTCGTGCTGGGTTTGGACAAGAATATGAGGTAAGCAGGCTTTAAATTTCTGTAAGAATATTTGTTCCATACTGCAATAATAATTTTTAAGTTAGCATTTAGTTAAAAGTGGGATTTAGCAGCCCTATAGTATAGTAAAAATATCAGATACTTTCTGGTGCACACAATGATTATGTGATTCTGACAACTGGTAACAGTATATGACTTTTAAATTACCTTACTCATTAAAATAGCCTTGTATACTAAAAACTTGTAAGTGTTAGACCTACTCGTGTCATACGAGGTGGTGTGTAGGGTTTTTGGGTGCTCTTTATTTGGGTCTTGTCTTTTTACTAATTCTAGATTCGATCTTCCTGCACGGTAAGAAATTTGAGGCTGCTGCTTATGTTGTCTTTGTGCTGTGGATGAGCCATGTATCCAAATTCGTGTCCCAAACCCTTAGTAAGCTATTCCAGTGAGCAGTAATCTAATAATCACAAGTCATTTCTGTGAATTTTTCTAGCTTCATCTTCTAACCAGTTTCAGTTAAACCACTGACCGAAAATCCATTTTTAACACCCAGAATATTTATGTTACAGGTCAGTAAATATCAGGTGGGTTTGTTTGTTTCATTTTTTTTTCAGATTGTTCAGTCATTGGTATTTCTGCTGCTTGCAACACTCTTCAGTGCGGTGACTGGTCTCCCGTGGAGTTTATATAATACATTTGTCATAGAAGAGAAACATGGCTTCAATCAGCAGGTATTGTAGAGGGCACTTTCACTGACCTAATGGCTTCAGGTTGGTTAGATGGACTGGTCGATCCATATCTATGCCAAAGATCATTAGTTTTAGAAACATTTATACTTGCACTGCATAAAAATCAGAGCAATGAGGGGTTGTGGCTGTTGCAGGAGTGCTGATGCTGCAGCAAGCTCTGCGTGAACCTGTGCCTCTGAGTGTGTGTTCTGGGGATGGGACAAAGAGCGTTTCATACTTCAATTGTTCAGTTTTGGATGGACTGTTCTTTTGCCTTCATATGCCCTTCCTTAGTGGTCGGGGTCACTGCATGAATTACGGCCACCAACCATGTGAAAGAAAACAGAGAATTTACTTTTCTCCTCATTTTGTTTCACCTGCTGATTTCTTATATCAGTGTGCTGGCTTAAAGGTAAACTGGCAGGAGAAACGAACCCTACTCAAAAGAGATTATAAGTCAGAATTACAATTTACTAAAAAGATTGCAATAAATACAGTGATACAAAGAAAAATTGGGTTTAACCCACAAAAAACCAGGTATAACCCAGTACCCTGGGGCATGAATAGAATGGTGTTCCTTGGCCCCTGTGCTGAGCACCATGTGGTTCCCCCCCAGGTACAAAGTGAAAGGAAAGGAAAACCGGTTGATGAGGATCATGGTTGCAGTCTGGTCGAGAGTGGCAGTCATCGTCCTGTTGAGATTCTGGTCCTCTCTGGATCTGATGAGTGTTACCAGAAGTCTCCAAACCCCAAGATCATATATATTATATATTCAGGGTCAGATGGGAATGCCCAGTACCCCCACCCAGGGCACTGAGTATCACAGTCATGGCATATTTTTGGAATTCTTGTGGCCCATTAGCAGACATGACCCCTCAGGCTGGGTGTGAAGGTGCTGATGACTCTCCTGAGGGGATTTGTCACACCTGAGTCATTGGTGTGAGACAGGGAACTTTCCTGTCTCACTGAGATCTTAAACACCCAGCGTGTAGCCTGAGGTGTCAGGTGTGCCCTGGGCAGCTGCTGCAAACAATCCATTATTAACAGTTCATCAGAAATGACACAGAGGGTGTAGAATACACAGTTTTGGTTACACCCACACAGGGATAAACTAGTCCTGGCCACTGTAAGGAGGACAATCAGCCTTTACTAAACTGGAGAATTCAGCTCTTCATTTTTACCTCTGTTAGGTACTCAATAATAAAAGCTCTGGCTTTCTTAATTTCTTTCACCAGCCTGGTTTAACCTGTGTCAGTATCAGTTTCTCATGAGATCAAATATTCCTTCTGGGAAAAGAACTTCAATCTGGGACACATCATTAACCATTTCATGCCACAGCACAAGATGTGGTTTCTGCTTTTGAACCCAGTTGGTCTTGTCTACAGTACTTTCTGTTCCAAACCTACTAGGAGGTTGTTGTTTGGTTGGGTTTGGGGTTTTTTGCAGTAGAATGAGATTTGGATGGGTAGCAGATATGGGATAAATCTGTTTGGCTCGTATGAATATCAGTAGAGATGCTCTGGTATTTGTCAATGTCCCTGTGGGGGCAGGAGACTGAGCAAGATAAGACCTAAAGAAGTGAAATCAGTTTGTTTCTAAACTCATTATGTTTCCGGTCAATTGATAAATTGATGTTCTTACTTCTTTTTATAAACAGCTAAGAAAATAAGTGATAAAAAGGCTCTAAATGCAGTGATCCAGTTTGCACCCTTTAAAACAGGAATGTGTAGTTCCTTACACATCCAGTATTATTTTGGTTCACATGAATTATTTTGTGACATAGGGTATTCTTTCCAGGGAAGGTTACCTATTAAAATGCTCGCTGCACAGTTTTGCTGTGACATCTGTGTGTGTTCCCAGAAAACAACAAGGCTGTTTTGGCCATGTTTCCCCCCCCACCTCTGATGTTTGGATACTGGGCTGATGGCACCTGCTGCTCCAGGCTTTGGGAAGCAAATCTGAAGATTGTTCTAATTAGTCATAAACCTTGAGTTTTCTGACAAACTCAGAACTCTTTTATACTCCATTTAGCTCTCTAGTCTTGTAAAAAAAATCTTATGCTTCTAAAACCCCATGTATTAACTTTTTTTTCTTACTAGTGAGGAAATGCTCCCTGTCAGAATGAGGGTGTCCATGGTCATTTGTGTCCCAGGTGGTTCTGAGACCCAGTCCTGGGGCTTCCTTTCTCTTCTGCAGGTGTTACAGTGAGCGTGCTGGCAGGCTAACATCCTGCTCCTAGCAAGGGAGGAGAGAATGTTCTCATGTTTCCAGAGCATGAGTCAATCAATCTTTTCTTCAGGGGAAATATCTGTTTAATGTATTTGGATTGTTCTTCAGCTGTCACTTCAGTTCTGCAGTCCTCAAAAGTTGTGAAGCCTGGCAAAGCCCTAGTTCTTGCTTATGCTCTGGCCTAGCTTAGACACCTTTTTGACATTTAGAATCCTTAAACATATCAAAAGCCATCTCTCACTCTTGTCTCTCATGTCAGTCCTGAGTAGTTGCATCAGGCCTGCACCTTCGTTCCTTCTGCTACCTTAGTGAGGAGTAAGTTCCATCTTGGTGCAGGATCTGCAAGCCCTTTAAGTTCAGCACACAAATGTCCAGAGGCTGTCAGTTGGAATTAGAACCAATCAGCAGAGCAGCTGATTGATGGAAAGCTTAACTTGATCAGGTCCTGTCTCTGTGCAGAAGGAGAGGGTCAGATACTGCACTTAACAGCTTGGGCTTCTTTAAAAGTGCCTTGAGAGCCTGCAGAATTCCTATAGTTTGTGTGCTTTAGGGACTGTAAGCAGTATTATGGGTGTATCTGAGAACATTTTCTCTTCGGAGTGCACACTCTGTGTGCTTCACTGTTGTCACTGCAAGCACTGTGCCTAATCAAATGAAAAAAGGAAGACTTGGGGGTTAAGTGCTTGGTTGAGCTACCTGCACGATATCTTTTAGAAGAATTTTTTTCACAGAAGTGGTCTTCATGCTGAGAGCTGAAGACTGACTCCAATTCAGGTACCAAATATCTTACAAACACAGTCAAATCTCCATCTCTCATTTCAGATTGATGGGCTGGGTCCCTTGGTGAATGAGCCAAACTGACACCTGGTACCGGTCCAGACTTTGGAATTTCTAGCAATGATTATTAACAGATCTTCAGATAGATTCTTTCTTCTGTAGGAGTGGCTTGCTGAAAATGAGGATTTTTCTCAAAGCTATATTTGCCTTAGGAAGCAGGAAAGATGCTGGGCAAAGATGAAAGACAGCATGCAATCTTCTAGCTCTACTCCTCCAAGACTGTGGACCTGGAATTAAAGATTTAAAATGAAAACATGAGGTGAATGAGTTGTAGCTGACCTGTTTTTCTTTTCAGATGAGTTCTTTAAAGTAGTATATGCTTTCCAGTACAGCCTTGTTGGAAAGATCTTTGTATACTAAGCTCCTAGAGCTAGATGTGTGTCTAATCCATGTTCAAAGTCATTAGCTCAGATTCATTCAGATAAGGGCTTTGAAATTTCTATTGCTTCTATTAAAGTTATGCTAATTTTAAAACTTGGGACAGCTACTTGAGTAGTAGCTGCGTGTCACTGGAAGCTTGGACTAGAATGCCCAATGTATTGCTGAAAATCTGTAATAGGATTTTTATGTATTTTCAGTTAAGACAATTAGCATAGCTAATTAATGGTTAAGATGAATGGAGGCAACTGTTAAGTGAAAGACAAAACATTTTACAGCAGCTGTGCTCCTTTCAGGATTTCTTATTCTCTGAAAGTCCCTTGTTGTGTGGGATATAGATTGGTAAAGAAGGTAAGGGACAGATAAGCTTAAATTTTTCTTTTCTCCTTTAATGAATGTGCAACACAAAATAAGAGTTTGGCCCCACCCTTACTAAGGAAGAGTGCATCTGCATGGGCTTGAGTCTGGTGTGCACATGAGGAGCTACGAGCAGAGGAGGTGAAAATGTTCTTCCACCTTTTTTTGACTGACTCTCATTTTGTTACCACATGGGCATCACTGTTTAGCCATTTGTCTTACCTGAAGGAATCAATTCATTAACACAGTGGCACATTACTATATACATTGACATATCACTGATATTCTTTATCCTTTCTTTACAGACGCTGGGATTTTTTTTTAAGGATACTGTCAAGAAGTTTGTCGTGACTCAGTGTATTCTCTTGCCAGTGACATCTCTTCTGCTTTACATTATTAAAATAGGGGGAGACTACTTCTTCATCTATGCCTGGCTCTTCACCTTAGTTGTTTCCTTGGTGAGTATGAGAATATGTTTGGGTTTCTTCCAAACACCAGCTTACTAGCATGGCTCAGCATGCTGAGCACAGCTGAAAGGAAATGGAAAAAAATCTAAATCTCACATGAATTTTAGTGTCTACAAACTTTGAGTGTCTTGCTCTCAGTGTACTTGTCCAGGAATAATAGCTTATATTAATTGTCCACATTAATGTGATAAATTTTATCTATTTAATAGCAGAGTGTCTTCATTAATTGAAAAATAGGCACTGAAAAAGCTTTGGAATAGGTACTGGAAGTACAGCACTATGTGATGATGGATTTTCCTGTTTCTAAATATAGAAAGGGCACAAGGACAACTGCTAGCAGTTTGGCAAGACAAAACACCACTTTGATCAGTGGTGTTTCATTGAGCGTTTCTTTCAGGTTATTGCACACAGCCCTCAGTGCATTGCTTGCTATCAAGGCAGGTTGCAATGTTCCATTCCTGGCTCTGCTTTTGTACACTGAATTGCCACTAATATTTTTTGTGCTTACATAAAATGAGCTTTTTATATACATCATAAGCATTTGATATTTTCTATTGTTACTCTAAGTTCTGAAGTCTGTATTTTTTGTCTCTCTCTCAGCATAGTGTTCTACTATCTTTTTCCTCAGTATACAAACCATTGCTCTACCCAAGGCAGAAATTACACAAGTACAGTTGAATATAGTCATTCATTTTTTAGATTAAGAAACACCTTAACAAGTAAAAGAATTACTGCATTACAGTGATGTAATAAAGGCTGCCTCATTAGCTTAATAGTAAACTTGGGTCAAACAATCTGTAATTCTCATCTCAAGTTCAGACTTCTGGGTTGAAATGGAGGGCACTACTAAGAAAATTTTAGGAATACTTGGTAGGAAGTCATGATTGTTTTCTTTCTTAAGCTTCTCATTCATGACTTAAATTGTTGCTTTTTCTTTTTTTCTTCTCCCTCCCTTTTCTAGATTCAGATAATTTTTATTGCTTTCTTGGACTTTCAACTTGTCAGGTTCCTCACTAAAGTAGAGGCATTGGATGGCCACATCTGTGCAAAAATGTCATCATAATGCTGTGTGGGAGGCCACTGCAATTATTGCCAGAAAATCTGATTTCCCACTTGCACATCTTATAGCAGCATTGACTTTCTTGGATATGGCAACATGAAAGTAATTGTAGCTCATTTTAAATCATGACTGCAAAGGCTTTTCATAATCCTCTTCTTATGGAATGCAGATCTCATTATCTGAATTGTATTTGTTGCCTACTGGTATTTTTGCTTCACTGATGCCTAACTTGTAATTGAAGTAAAGCCTCTGTGGCTTAGTAGATTTCTGTATGGCCACTAACTGGCACAGTGCCCTCACCAGCATGTGTTTCTGAGGAGCTTGGTGACAATAACATGTTGTTAATTATACAGTGTTTCTGTTGTTTTGTTGTGCTGGCTCCTGCTTTCTCTAGTCCAGGTGTCCTTATGCTCTGACATCTTCCCTTCTTTTGTTTCTGAATGTATTCTGAAAAATCATAGTGTTAGGTGTCAAAAATGCATGGTCACATATATTGAAATGACTTGCACAAAGATTTGTGCAGACAACAATTCTTAAAGAACTGTTTCTTGCAAGCTTTGTTCAGCAGCATGTTCTTAAATCCTATCTCAGCTTTTGAGTTACTTCTCTGCCAATCTTCATGAAACAGTCCATACTCACAGACTTTTTCAGTGTAGCCTTGTTATTTGCAAAATTAGATATTAGTTCTTTTTGTGAGATCTAGTTCATATGTTAAAGTCTTAAAGGCTTTAAAGACTTGCTTTTTCATAGAAGGATTAAGTTGAAATTTTAAAATAAGTGGTAGTTTCAGGATGAAAGATACAGGATTTTCTGAAATGACCTGCCCTAATTTGTACACTGAAAGTGAAAGATTTTTTCCTTTAACTTCCTTTATACCAGTCATTGACTGTATTTATTCTTGCCATCTTTTCTTTAAAATATATGTTGTAAAAATGTTGTAGGAGCTCATATGAGAAACTTTCTGAATGCCCCTTTTATAGTCATGATTGAACAAGTTTAGTAGAAAGAAGAGGGTCTAGGTGAGTAGAATCGAGCACTAAATTTCAAGGTGAGAACCAGAACATGCTCAGCTGATGCCACACTTCTTTCTCTCACTTTCATAGCATAAACTAGTATTTATTTTTCGCTCTGCCTGTGCTTTCCCATTGAGCTGTCTGCTTAGATTTTGTCCTGAGGTATTACAGATACTTTAGAACGTGATAAAACAGAGGTTGGCCTTTTACACAACAAAAGCTAGAAAACAAAATGTCTTGGCAGAGACAAGCTTCCTGTACTGAAAGAATATGTAGCAAGACCTAGTGCCCCTACTGTCCCTGGATTAAGTGCATGCGCAGACAGTTGGTGCTCTCAGGTGTCTTGCCACCTCACTGCAGCTTTATAGGGTTTCAGGCCTTAATGTGTTGATTTGAACAGCCTTTGACATGCAAAATTACCATACGAGGTGTTAGATTTACCCTTTAGAGTTTGGTTTAGGGAAAAATCCCATGACTGTAATGAGAGTTAGAGTTGCATCCTTCTACCAGTCTGCTGATACCAAGGCATTACAGAAAGATCTGAGATAAAACCTTAAAATTAGTCCCCACGTGCTTTATGGTCTGACACACTGGTTTGAACTAAAGAGCTGATTTCTACTCTATGAAATACCCTCCTACACTTGCTGCAAAATGTCTGCAGAAGTTTAAGCCCTTAACTGTTGCAGAAATAAAAATAACTTATTTTTTGGTGGTGCTTCATATTGACATCCTCACTTGCTCTAACTTTGCAAAAGTCAGTTTCCCTGGTTTTTTATTTCATTGAATTTTTTCAACAGTGCACACGCTGTCAAAAGTCCAGGTACTTGGGAAATGTTGTTGTCCATTTGCCTGTCATGTCCTGTTCCTTTTTCGCTAACCAGAATTTAAACTTTTAAAATAAATAAGTGAAAATCACTTTGTGAAGGTCTAGAGTATAAGGAAAGGGAGTTCAGCTTTTCTTCCCAACACAGAGTTTTTCTAGTTCTGGCTTTCTCAGCTGAACTGCAGCTGATGCCAGTTTGAAGAGATGCAGGTGCACTGTAGTGATTTTTTTGGGTCAAGGCTGTTAAACATTGTGGACCCAGAGGTATCAGGCAGTTCCTTGGTGTTGCCTAAAATGAGGAAAAAAACTTTCAAGGCAATTTAGTTCCTTATTGAAAAGCTTTTTAGGTTCCAAAAGTATATAGACGCAGGCCCAGCATAGGGGTGATTCCTATTTTTATAACACTACTTTATTACCCTAACTAAAGGTTACATCCAACCCGAGGACTGTCCACCCTTGTCCCACCTTGGTGCCACCCCCAGAACCTCCCTCGGCTCTGCCCCTCTGCTGTGGGCAGAGTTTCTCAGTTTTGGAAGGATGATTTGTTTTGTGAGAGGTGACTCCTAGAACTGAGTTGGAGCTCTCAGGACCCCTTGCTTCTTCACCATCATCTTCTTCAGGTCACATTCCATGGTAGGAGGTTCTCCAAGTTCATGGGCCTTCTATCTTGTTTTGAGTACCATATGTATTGTTATTCTGCTCCTGGTACATGAGTCCCAAATGAAATGTTCTAGTCACTATCTTACTCTTAACTCAGACATTCAGGAATGTGCTACAGAGGTAGAAACTGCAGTTTGCTACTTCAAATATGAGAATCTGCACAGCTATATAAAATTCACAAATATACAAGTATACAAATATATATATATATATATATACAAATACAAAAAGTCTTAAGGCATCATTAGCTCTACAGACAGCTGGGAGGAGGGAAAGAAAATAGGGGACATGACATTTCTTACCTCTCTTCAGACTGTGGCTTTGCAAGTTAGCAGGAATTAGAAAAAGTGAGTTATCTCCTGGATCCTTCAGCTCCACAGCTTAGTATGAAACACTTTAGAGCTTTCCAGGATTGGTGAACTGTGTGGAAGTGACAGCCTGTCACCAGCGAGCCCTCTGCTCCCGGCTCTGCTGCCCAGTGGCCTTGCCTTCTGCCCTCCTCACTCCACTTCTGCTGAGGGGTGTAGGTGGTCTGTGCACCTGCCCCCACCCTGTCCTGCTGCTGAACGGCAGACTGGCCACCATGGCTGTGGCAGTGAACAAACAATATCAGAAATGGAAAAAGTCTTGTGAGAAATGGGCTGGTGAAGAAGGAAGAAAAGCTAACCTAAATACCTTAAAAACTGGAAGTGTTACTGTTGTTTCAAATGGAGTTTCTGTGTTTTTTCCCTGAGTCACTGTGTCTTCTTCCCAAAATCCCTTGAGAAAGCCCTTATCTCCCTAGCTAGGTCTGAAAGAATGTGTCCTTGAAGTGTGTTTAAGTTTTCCTGTGGGCTCTTAGTTAACCCTTCCTATTGGTTGTTATTCCTAGTTTTCTATTGGATCTTTTACGATCCATCGAGAAGTTATAAATACCTCTGCCCAGGTAATAAACTCTCTCTGCTCCCTCTCTGGTGGTCTCTCTCTGGGGCACCCCTGGGGCCCTTGTGGGGGTCTGCCGGGGGAGGGCAGCTCCCTGCAATGCAAAGGAGGGGCAGCCTCCCGTTACCGGGACGTGAACCCCCATAAATCAACTGTCGTGCGTGGCCATAGATCTGCTTCATCCAAGGCTCTGCTTTGTCAAGTGTTTTCTTTCTGAAGTTGTGTTCTCCATTTGTACTTAGGCTCCACCTTTAATACGAAACACACGTTTCCTTGCCCTGTTCTCAATGTGTTTGCAGGTGCTTGTCACAATCTATGCAGACTATATTGCACCTTTGTTTGATAAATTCATTCCGCTTCCGGAGGGAGAGCTCAAGCAACAAATTGAAACAATGGCAAAGAACATTGACTTCCCATTGACTAAGGTGTATGTTGTTGAAGGTGAGATTTATTTTTTTTTAATAAAAAGAGTTTGTGTGTTTTTTAGTTTTGATTGTGGAATGCTGTAGTAGGGCAGTTGTTTGCGTTGTTCAGATACTACTGGTCAATGTCTGTAGCATTTTCCTGATTTTTGCTCCGGGGTCAGAAAAGTGAAGCTGAATGTACAGCCTGAATTCAGCCTCTGGTAGGAAACATTGTCCTGGCTCTTGAGGAATGGAAGTACATGGCTCTGTCAGGAAAGGAAACAGGAAAAGTCAAGATTACAATTTTAAAACTGTAAAACAAAGGGAAGACCTTTTTAACTTTCTTAGTCTCAATTTAGCGTTGTCTCAAAGTCCTTGGTGAAAGAGTTGAAAAAGTCTTGAAAGTTAATAACAGCTATTTCTTCTTAAAATGTTCACAGGTATGGTTTCTTATAGTGTGATTGGATAGACTTATGCCTTCTATTTGAGACTAATTTTTTTCACTTTCTAGTACTGAATTTCTTGTCTTTTTTCTTCGGTCGTGGAATACGGAGTGTGCCAGCTACCGTGTCATTTCCTCTCCATTTCCCTGTTCATGGAGCATTTTACTATCTGATATTTCCACTATTACTCATTTTACTCCTGTCTGAACTTGATTTCAGGGGCTTTCCCAAATTCTGTTTTGGTTTTGTGCTCCACCTGTGAGACTCAGAGGTGTTTTTTATTGACTTGGTAAAACCAGTATGAGATTGCATAAAGAGGTAAAGTGGTAGAATTTTGCAGTCAGAGAGGGTGGTGAAGGCTTTATCTAGCCTGAAAGCTGTGATTTTCAAAACTTCGTGCTGGTCAAATCCTGCCAGTGCTCTGTATCAGTGCTGCTTGGAACTACTTACTTGTGGCACAGGAAATGTTTCTCTTTTCAAGCAGAGTTGAAGCTTTTCAAGCTTGAGAGTTAGTGCAGAGGTTTGCCAAACAGGTACCATCTTCCCAAATACACTGCTGGTTGTATCCCAGCTTTAAGCAGTGTGCTGCACTGGCTTCTCCAGCACATCTGCTTTAGTGGCAGGGAGCTGTAGTGGAGGCTGCCAAACCTCCAAATCCACCTTTTTTTTTTTTCTTTTTTTTTCCCTTTTTGTGTAGCATCCTTAAAAGCATTGAGCCAGCATCATTCCTTTCTGACATGGGGGGCTCAATGTGTGAATATCTTTTTACCAGTGGTTTTCTGCACTCTGTCTTGGCTCTTCACACTCCAGAACTGACTTCTTGCTAAAATGTCCAACCAAGTCCTGCAATTTCACAGTTCAGTCTGGAAGAGGCAGATTACAAAGGTTCCTTCTCTACCAACACTTAGTGGAGAATTAAGTTTTTTATGATATGCACATGAAAGGCAACATTGCTACCCTGTGGGTATTCTGGTTTCTTCACTGAGAAGGAGCTGGATGCTGAGGATTCATACTCTGACCAGTCTCCTCTTCTGTTGCTCAGTCTTGGTTTGGTGCTAAAGGTCACCATGGCCATTCCACAGATTGGCTTCCAGTGGAACAATGGATGTTTTGTGCTCTAAGGGGTTTATGCAGCTCATACATTTATAGCAAGTGTTGAAGGCAAATGCCTTCAACTTATCTTTTGCTGCAAAAAACCCCACCACTGCTCTCAGAGAGACATTTTTCAGTCCTGATGTTACAACAGCTTCTATCCATAGGCAAAAAAAAAGCGCTTTTTAATCAATTGAAACCATCCACATTCCATGGAAAGAGAGTTTCTCAGCTTCAGGTGTATTGATGGTAGAAACAGTCCGTGATTGACCTGATCTAGGTAAAGGTAGCTGTAAAAAATGGCCTATTTCAAACAAAAGTATTATTGAGTGACTGTCTGTTACCTGTAGGTCGTCTCTTCATCGTCTTCTTATCTGTTACTAACATCTTCATCTGTTTCCAATCATCTTTGCGGGCACATGGAAAGAATTCTAAATTATTGAGCACAGGTTCTTTGCCAGGACACAATGTCAAAGCAGAATGTTCTTTCTACCCCAAATCTGAAATTGCAATAGAATTTGCTTTTCTTCTTAGACATTTGATCTTTATGACTGCTCTTCTGGTTTTAGTGCTTTTAGTGTTCCATTTCTCTATTGGAGAAATGCTCCATCCATGGAAATATGCTTCCATCTGCAAACTGATTTGCTTATCTACTGTTCATTTGGGGACTTTGAGAATTCCTTTGGGAGAATCTGGTCTGTGTCATACTGCACAGGCTTCAGTACATGGGATTATTCAGGTCATGGTCTCTAATGTGAATTTTCCCTATCAGGTTCTAAGCGTTCTTCTCATAGCAATGCTTATTTCTATGGGTTCTTCAAGAATAAGCGCATAGTGCTCTTTGACACCCTCTTGGAAGACTATTCTGCATTGAACAAAGAACCAGCAGAAGGAGAAGATGGTGAGAATGAAGAGACAAAGTCTAAAACCAAAGTGAGTTTGTCTTTGCTTTTCATCTTGTTATTGACATTAACTTCTTGGTGGGGTAGTCCCTTGTGTTTTGTAATGTATTTTAAAACATCCTGAGTGAGTTCCTAAAAGCCAAAACCTAATGATTTCAACACCAAAGTATTTCTGGTTTGCTAATTGGAATTTCTGGGGCTGTGTGAGTGGTGCAGATAGCACCAAAGAGACTGTAAAAATCCACAGAGGCTCTAGCAAAACATCTGTTCCCTACATGTAGAAACTGGACCTTCCTTATAATTGTTTGAAAAAGGGACCTGTTCAGGTGTTTAGTTAATGTTCCTTCTCTTGGAACTACCGCACCAAAGCTTCCTTTTGAAGGAAATGCTTTTAATTCGCAGTGTGTCGTTTGTGTGCTTTTTGCTGCATGCAGACTATTTGGTGCAGGAGGAACGCACATGAGCACATCCAGAGAGATTCCACATGTGCATCCTCTCCTGCCCTGGTCAAGAGCAGGATGGTGGCCTGGTACTGGCCTCTCCTTTGATGTGCAGCTGTACTTCAGGAGCCTGCTGTAACAGCTGGTGTGGCCTCAGGAGAGTATGGGGATGATTAAAACTGATTTAATACTTTTTGAAGAACCTGAAGGAATAATTCTGAGAAAAAAAAATGGCCTTGTGCAGCTATTGTCTAGATTGTTGCTCAGTCCAGCTTCTGTTTCTTGACACTGTGTTGGTGGTGGAATTCTCCTTCTGCAGGGTTTGGTTTAGCAAATACTGCAGAAGTGAGTGATGAGAGGAGGGGATGTTGAGCTCACCTGATCTAGTCATAATGACTCATCTGTTCCATTTCAACAGGTTCTTCAGCCCTTGTGATTGCTTCTGACTTGCTGTTGTACCTGTGAAGGTGCAGATGTCCTTCCTAGTGATAGCTTTAAGGCATGTCATAAGGATTTTGATGAGGACAGGGATGTTGTCATTCCTTTTTCAAGGAACGTTAGTGCCTTGGGAGGAAGGCTACATGTTGAGTGTTGAAAGAAAGTAGAGAGTGGGCTTTGCTCTCAATTCTCCTCTGAAAGTCTGCAGCTCTGAATGCCTGCCTCTACTGTAATGCTTTTCTTTAATAGAGAAACAGGATGAGATCAAGGAATGGTAGGAGAGAGTTTGGAAGGAACTCTTCCAGTGTTCTTCCAGGTTTTCACCCACATGTCTGCATACATAGAAATAAGATAACACTACCTCATGATAGAAATCTTCTTGAACTTAAAAGGTTATATTTTTGTAAGTATCTTCATGAAAAAGGTTCAATGAGAAATTATATGTGTGTATCTGCTATTAGAAGGAATTGGCCTGATCTAGGGACACTGAAGTGATAAAGATAAAAACAAATGAGTAAGAAATTTATTCAGCTGTGTTTAGACATAGCTGATATTATTTCTGCTTTGTTATTCCCTCAGAATAAGAAACAGGGATGTAAAAATGAAGAGGTTCTGGCTGTACTTGGTCATGAATTGGGTCACTGGAAACTAGGTCACACTGTCAAAAATATTATCATCAGCCAGGTAAGTTATTATAAACTGGGGTGTTTCCTGGAGTATTTTGTAATTATTGCAGTTTCCAAATGCCTGCCTGCTTCCAGGTTTGTAAGGGTACATTCAGCTGATATACTTATGTTCAGTGACAGAAAGTTGGTTTGATTTTTTTTTTCCTTGCTATACAGTGAACTGCCCTTTCTGTCCCCACCTTGCTTCATCTGCTTGGTAGGAAGCTTCTCAGAAAGCATGTCTGCTGCTATTTTAATTCATCTGCACAACCTCCTGAAGTTTTGTCGTGGTTTAGGAACAGGACTCCCCGAGTCAGTGCTCCCACTGAGACTTTCCAAACCACACAACAGCTCTCTCTTGCTCCCCTGCTTTTCCCCTCTGCCTTCCTGCTGCAGGAGGAGAGGGGAATTGCAGAGGAGAACTGGAGGCACGAAAGGCAAAGGTCAAGGGTTGAGATACGAACAATTTATTGAAAACAACAATGAGATAATAAAAGGAATAGTTACAGCAAGAATAATAATGACAGACGGTACAAGAAAAGAAATAATTCACATGGAAAAGAACCAAAAAACAGTAATAGACAATAACTGGGTGGCTCCCTCTGCCAAGTTCTCTAACTGGAAGGAACCTCTTTTCCTCAGAAGAACCTCCTTTCCCCCCATCTCCAGTGGCAATGATGTGAGGTGGCACAGAATAACTTCTGGGCCCTGGTCATGCCCCTTCCTGTCTACTGCAAAAACTAACTCTGTCCTGGCTGGAACCAGGACATTTTCCACACCTTATTCTATACCATCTACTTCATGTTCAGATCCTACACCTTCCAACTACATATATTTACATATATATAAATATATCTATATATATATACACAGGCACAGGTATCCTTTCCAGAGTCAATGGCCATCCCTCCAAAATATACATTGAGTTCATTTAGTCCAGGACTGTGGATTTTTATCTGTCCTAGATGTCTTCCTGGGCAAGAGGTCTGGTTGGCTGGTTCAAGCTTCACCAAGAACTCACAACTGGTGTACCTGGAGCAGTCCCTCCTCATTGTCCATTACAGCAGACAGTGGCAGTGTCCTTCAGCAACCAGTATTGTACAGTTCAACATTAGAGACTGTTCCCACCCAAAAATCAAATCCCCTAGAAGTACACATCATGTTTCCATGTCCCTCTGCATCATCTCCCAAGTGCGCCCAGGGCCTGGAGCAAAAACAATCCCATGGATGGGTTTGCCTTTGCTTGAGGGAGGAGTAGTCCAGACTGTCTTTCCTAACACATTCCATCTCCGTCTACAGTATGTGGAGGTTTTGATTGGGCAGGGCCAGCTTGATTAGTATAGCCTCTAGTGTTAACTAACCAGGTGGCCTTTGCCAAATGTAGATCCCAATGTTTGAAGTCCCACCACCCATTGCCTTCAGTGTGGTTCCTAGCAGTCGAATGTACTGTTCAACTTCCCCAGAGGCTGGTGCCTAATGAAGAATACGATACACCCACTCAGTGCTGTGCTCTCTCGCCCAGCTGTTTATGAGGCTATTTTTGAAATGAATCCCGTTGTCCAAGACAGTTCTTTCTGGGCTGCCATGTCGCCCCAGGACCTGCTTTTCAAGGCCCAAGATGGTGTTTTGGGCAGTGGTGCTGAGGCACAGGGTACAGATCTCCAGCCATCCAGTGGTTGTTTCCACCACTGTCAGCACGTAGCACTTGTCTTGGTGGGTTTGCTGGAGTGTGATGGAATCAGTCTGCCAGGCTTCCCCATACTAATATTTTGACCCTTGCCCCCCATACCACAGAGGCTTTTCCCCCTTGCTCTCCTTGACTGCAGCATATATTTCACCATTAAGGATAACCTGGGAGGGCGATGGTGTCCATGGTTAAGTCCACTCCTCAATTATGAGCCCATCTCTTCCCATGATGACCCGAAGTGTCTTGGGCCCACCAAGCCAGAATTAATTCACCCTTATGATGCCAGTCCAGATCCACCTGAGACACTTCAATCTTGGCAGCTCAATCCACCTGTCCATTGCAATGCTCCTCATTAGCCTGATTCTTGGGTACCTGTGCATCTACATGGCCTTTCACAGCCAGCTCCCGTACCCGGGCAGTGATACCTTGCCACAGTTCAGCAGCCCAGATGAGTTTCCCTCTGCCCTGCCAATTGGTCTTTTTCCATTGGTCCAGCCACTCCCACAGAGCATTTGCCACCATCAACGAGTCAGTGGAGAGGGAGAGTGTTGGCCATTTCTCTTGTTCAGCCATATCCAAAGGCAGCTGGACAACTTTCAGCTCTGCAACCTACTGGATCCTCCTTGTCCCTCAGTAGTTTCAGTGACTCACCGTGTAGGACTCCATATGGCATCGTTCTGTTTTCAGTGTATCCCCACAGTATGCCAGGAGCCATCAGTGAAGAGAGTGTTGTCTTTCATTTTTCTGGTAGCTGATTATATGGTGGGGCCTCCTCCGCATGTGTCACCTTTTCCTCCTCTGATGATAGTCTGAAATTTTCACCTTTGAGCCACTTCATGATGATCTCCAAGATCCCAGGGCAATTAGGATTTTCTGTCTGAGCTGCCTGTGTGATAACAACAGTGGCTTGGTGTGTGCTCGTACACTGTCCTGCATGGTTTAGATGGAAGCCTAGATTGTTTCCAGGAATAGAAGTACAACACAGCACAGACCCATTTTGTTTGCCTTTAAACTTTAGAATCTATGCTTAATTTCAAGGAGATGGATTCTGTCTTGCACTCCCTCCTCAGTTGTCTTCTTGCCTTTTCATCTTCCTTTTTTACTTACTTTTTTTTTTGCTCACTGACAGAAAACAATGGTCCTTTACTGCATGCATTTTCAGAAAGCAGGGATAGACCACCTGTTTGTTTCTCTTTGTATATTAGTTCGAAAGTCATTTACAGTGGCATTCCTGTGAAAATTTGTAATGTGATGCTGTGTAATGTTTAGACTCATCTTAACAATCTTGTTTCCCTTCTCTAGATGAATTCCTTCCTCTGCTTCTTCTTGTTTGCTGTGCTAATTGGTCGAAAAGAACTCTTTACTGCATTTGGTTTCCATGACACCCAGCCTACCCTGATAGGCTTGATGATTATTTTCCAGTTCATTTTTTCACCTTACAATGAGGTAAATTGTTTTCAAGATACAGACACTGAAGTATCATCCTATTTAAGTAATGATTTTGTTTTGACTGAGTAAATTTGAAGTTTCTAGGGGCCATATTGGGTGTCTCACTTTAATAATCAGGTTTAGTGCTGCATGTTGAGTGAGACTCCCAGTTTCAGGTGTGGCTTGGATAAACCTTAGTGAGATCATTCTAAAGCCACAGCAATGTGTGGGATGTGGAAAGGTAGATACAGTAGTATTTACTGTAAGGAATTTGCAGATATCTGAACTTTAAAATATTTTAAATGCATTTCTCTCCACAGGTTCTCTCATTTTGTTTGACTGTATTAAGCCGACGGTTTGAGTTTCAAGCAGATGCATTTGCCAAGGAACTTGGGAAGGCTAAAGACCTATATTCTGCTTTGATCAAGCTAAACAAAGATAATTTAGGATTCCCTGTTTCTGACTGGATCTTTTCGATGTGGCATTACTCCCACCCACCCCTTTTAGAAAGACTTCAGGCCTTGAAAGGTGCAAAGCAAGAGTGACAGGAATCATTGCTGGTTCAGAGACAGTGCTTCCATCTCAGAAGCAAAGTTCAGAGCTGCTTTTTAATTTATTTTTTTAAATTGATAATGCCAATTAAGTGCACTGTTAACAGCACCACAGATCTAAGAATCATGAAACAGGTATTAAATTATAAATTACATCTTTTTATCAAAAACAAAACCGTGGAACTTAATTTAGAGAAAGTACTCAGTGAAGACCTTCTCCCCGCCCCCCCCCGACTTTTATTCATAGTATAGACTTTTAAAGGGAGGAAAACAAGTGTAGACTTGAAAGCACCTTTTTATTCAGTTTGTGTATGCCTTTAACATTGCTTTTGTTCCTTTTTCCATTCTCTGCATTTCTGTAAACCTTCCCAGTCTTACCCTCTTCACAGTGAAGAGGCTTTGGGTAACTTGATTTCCTGTATAATGATAATTGTACTCACCAGGCAGTGTGTTGTGTTTTAAAAAGTTGAGTGCAACTGCAGGCCTTTCTCCTGGATTCATGTATGTCATAATGAAAAATGCTACATAATAAAACCTTTCTCTGAAGTGTGGGAAGAATGATGAATTACAGCTGAGGAAATGTACTATGGTTTCATTGCAAATGAGCAGTAGTCCATATTTAGTAGCATTATAGTTGGATTAGGCTGCTCCTGTTCCCCACTGTGCTGCTGGGGTTGTGGATGGATGTTACAGGCAATCAAAATGGGACCCATATGTTAGGGAAAGTTGCTAATTTTCTCTGTTCTCTCTTTCGCTTGCAAGTAGGATGGCTAACAGCTTTTCCACACCGCAGCTCCTCCATTCCTGTTATTCTTTGCCTAGATTTTTTGTGTACATGGAAAGGTCCAGTTGCTCAGCCAGTGTATCAAGCCAAGTTTTTATTCTAAGGGGGTTTGTCATCCACTCCATGGAGGGTTTTCCATTAATATGAATCCAGTTCAAATAGCAGTGCTGGAATACTTGTTCTTCATCATTATTCTTATATATAAAAATTGTTCTTATATATAAAAAGTTCAGGAATGTTTGCCCCCATCAGTTAGTGAAGAATGAAGTGAGTAATTGTGGAAATTACTTCAGCATTGATTACCTCAGACTTTTCTGATGAAAGGTGCAATTAAATTTACTTTTGTTGAAATAGAGGTAAAAGCTAATACAAATCTGACTGTGCATACAAATGTTTTGGACCAGCCTGAATGCACATACTTCATATAAAAATTGGGTTTTCTATCTGCAGTAAATTAAGTTTTGCTCAGCTCTGTACAAAAAGAGGAGTCATCAAAGCAAATTGCCATTGTTTCAGATAGAGTGTTCTCAGATCCTTTATTGTTAGCTTTGTTTCCTTTTCTGATCATAAGGAAAAATGCCTTATAAGATGACGGGCATGATGATGTCTCAGATGCAAAAAGATGTTGCTGCAAGCCCTTTGTATGCCTTACTCTAATTGTGTTTATAGACCAGGAAATATGGAAATAAACTATAGATAAGGATTTAGGATTTGGTTTTACAAATATAGAGAGCCTGTATTTGTCATGTTAAATGCATTTAATAAATTGCCCTAAAAAATAAAAGTATTAACTTGAATCTGTTAATTCAGAAGAAAAAATGTGTCAAGATTTGAATGAGATGTTGGCTGGTCTAAAGTTATGGAAAACATGTTAAATGTGTTCAGAGAAAACCATTTGTCTCATTCATTAGGTAAAAATTATACACAAAAATTAATTTTATTATTTCAGAAATTGGGCTAAACATGAACAAAAGGGTGACTAAAGTGAAGGAAATGCCAGTACCTATAAAAGCATTAAATCCTTGACTTACAGGCAAAGACAGTGTTCTTACAGCAAATTGCCTGTTACTTCCTTTCCTTCCCTATCACTATTTGGAATTGATCTCTACAGTTCTTGTAGCTGGATTTCATATCTACCTCCTGAATCAGAGTTTGGATGGGTGTGTCAGTGTGTGCTGTTGACCTTCTGCCTGCTCAAATTACTGCTGGGCGGACATCTGGAACACATCATCTACACCTTGCAAACCTTCTACAGGCTCTAGTTGCTTCCCATCTCCCTGAGAATGGTTGAAATCACACCTGAATCTTCCTGTGCAGCTTCTGCCTTCCCAGGAACCTTTATACTCCTATAGTGTCTACACAGCCACATGCTCAGCCAATACAAACCAGCTTCATGACAAGGTAGGTCTGCTTTGACCAGCCACCATTCCTTCAACAAAATACTTGAGACAAGGGATCCCAGAGCAGAACATCTCTGGCAGTTCTTAAAGTCATCTGTGGGGCTGTTGGGCATTCATCAGCAGTGTCCTGGCCAAAGCCTGGAGATCCAGTTTCCTGTTCTGTCTCACCAGCCTTTTCTGCTGGTTTAAGTAGAAACTTGAGAGAGGACATGGTGAGAAAAATTCCCAGACCTTGAAAGGTGACAGGAGGACTAAAATCTCAGTGCTTTGTGGATGTGAAGCTTGGTATGCCTTGCCAATGTGTGCTGGCAGCCCAGGAACCCTCCGTGTTCGGGGCCAATGCCCAGCTGCCTGGGCAGTAGGGCAGGGAGGGGATTCTGCCCCTCTGTTCAGGTGAGACCTGACCTGCAGTGCTGCCTCCAGCTCTTGGATCACCAGTGTAAGAAATGGCCCTGCTGGAACGTGTCTGAAGGAGGTCACAGAGATATTCCGAAGGCTGGAGCCCCTCTGCTCGGGAGCCTGCCTGGGACAGCTGGGGCTGTTCGGCCTGGAGAAGGCAAGGCTCTGGGGAGAACTTAGAGCCCCTTCCAGTGCCTAAAGGGCCTCCAAGAAAAGTGGAGAGGGACTTTGGAGAAGGGATGGAGGGACAGGATGAGGGAGAATGGCTTTAAGCTGAAGGAAGGTAGATTTAGATCAGCTGTTAGGAAGAAATTTTCGCGAGGTTCAACTGGCACAGGTTGCCCGGAGGAGCTGTGGGTGCCCCATTCCTGGGAGTGTTCAAGGCCAGGTTGGACAGGGCTTGGAGCAACCTGGGCTGATGGAAGGTGTCCCTGCCCGTGCAGATGAGTTTCCCTTCTGACCTAAACCGTCCTACGGCTCTGTGCTGGAAGGGGCACACAGGGCAGCGCAGTGCCCTCTAGCCCCGCAGTGCTCTCAGGGGCCCCCAGTACCCTCCAGGCCCCGCAGCGCTCTCCAGGCCCGCAGCGCTCTCGGTGCCCGCAATGCTCTCGGTGCCCGCAGCGCTCTCCAGGCCCCGCAGTGCTCTCGGTGCCCGCAGTGCCCTCCAGGCCCCGCAGCGCTCTCGGTGCCCGCAGTGCCCTCCAGGCCCCGCAGCGCTCTCCAGGCCCCGCAGCGCTCTCCAGGCCCCGCAGTGCCCTCCAGGCCCCGCAGCGCTCTCGGTGCCCGCAGCGCTCTCGGTGCCCGCAGTGTCCTCCAGGCCCCGCAGTCCTCTCGGTGCCCGCAGTGCCCTCCAGGACCCGCAGCGCTCTCGGTGCCCGCAGCGCTCTCGGTGCCCGCAGTGCCCTCCAGGCCCCGCAGTCCTCTCGGTGCCCGCAGTGCCCTCCAGG